>VZZY01022355.1:5771-22742 GCA_013400335.1 Eurystomus gularis
CCACCCCATCCCACTGGGGGGGTGAATGTTGGGAAGAGCCTTGGTGCTGTGCGAGCACTGCTCAGCAGTCACAACATGGGTGTGTTATCAGCACCCTTCTAGCTCCCAGCATAAAACACTGCTGCTATGTGGAAAACCATCTCAGCCAGACCCACTACAGCCCTAAATAAATGAGAGTTACACTTCTAAATAATTTTAATAGTTTGGAAATTTTGCCTGCTCACTAAGGTGATACAGCGAAACTCGTGCTTCTTTCACTCTGGTGTTTCTATACTGCTTTAGGTTTTATAAAATACTGTGGCTTGATAGTGCAGTAGAGTAATCCATAAACCATAAAAACAGTGTGAGTTGATATTTGACTCCTATATTATGGCTGGAGAAACTAAAAATCTCCTGAGTGGTATGAAAAGCTTGGGTGAGAGTCTGAAGTAGAGCTAGGGCCCATGAACCCCTGGTATGCAGCCTGCACTGCATTTCTCCTGATTTTTCCTTTACAGCTCAAAGAAGGGTGTTGTTATTTTATTTTGCCATATCTTGCTAGAGAAGACACTTTCTCTTTCCCTTCTTGAAAAATCCTGCCTTGGATCTGAATGGAAAGTTATGACGTTTTCTATGCCGTTGTGGGATATTGTGGTTCCTCCTCTCTGTTGTCCCAGTGAAGCAAGAGCTTCTCTTTGGAGCTTGTGAAATGCCTTGAATAGAGCAAATTATTTCCCTTGGGAGGGACCAGATTACAACAAACTGCAAATATTAAAAGGAAAAAAATTTCCCAGGGAGGAGCCTTAGTATCAACCTCCAAGCCATCTTCCCCCACAGCCCTCTTTGCATTGTAGAAACTGAACTTTGTCCTGGGCAGCTAATGTGCCCAGTGCAGTTTTTTAGAAACAAAACATAAGCACAGCCAGCCAAGTGCAAGCTTAATATAAATGTGCTGCCTCTTCCTCCGGTTACAGTTGTGAGAAATTGTTTGTGTTTTAAGAGGGAGGACAGGGAAATTGGTTCACAGGTTGGGCTTCACTACAGTCACGCAGGTGAGGAGGAGAGAGGCCAGCCCCGTTACAGGGTGTGTGCACTCGCTTGCCTTCAAGCACCGGTAGCGAGCCACATGCTGACAGGGATGCACAGGCACACGTGCTTTCGCAGAGTCATGGCATGTTTGGGTTTTTTGGGGCTGCTGGCCCCCACGCAAGCAACAACAGAGAGCAAGGCCATGGTTTTCTGTCAATTCAGGGAATCACTGGGCTGCCAAAGAAACCACATAGCAGCTATTCGGCAGATGAACTCAAATAATGCCACAGTACTTGGGTGGCCCTATTTATACTGGGCTAGCCAGGAATGTCAGGATTTCAGCATTCACAAAAAATGCACTTCTGGCACAAACTATCTCTGTCATTTCAGCTCCACTCCTCAGTCTCAAATGATCCATATTGTTAGGAGATCCTCAGTGTTTGGACTAGGATGTGGTTCCCCACTCGATAGGTTTCAAGAGTAAGGAAACAAGCCCTGCTCAGCTGTCCTCTTCAGCAGTTCTGTTTTCCTCTGAGTGAGCAATGGCAAACATGGGATGGGAGAGGGATATATCTGAACTCATGCAATCTGTCACAGCACAGCATCTCCCGAGCTCAGGCTTTTTACCCTTGGATCTATCCCATCTCTGCCTGCACAGTCATATTTCAAGGATTTGTCACGGGTCACATCTGCCAGCAATCATGTGGAAGAAACAGAAAAAAAGCAATGCACGTTAGTTCTACTCTCTTCTTCCTGCAGCTCTCCTTTACTCTTGACAAATGGACAAAGTCCCATGCTGAAGACAACCAGCCTAATCCCCATCCCAGAGAAGTGATTGGGAAGCTACCATGAGCTTCAGTGGACTTTGTCCCATAGGATCAGAAACTGTAAACCCCATTCACACAGGAGGAGGTGAGGAGCCATTCACAGCCCCATAGTTCCCCAAAAACTTAAAATCAACAAGGAGGCTCTGAGCACTGCAGCAGTCAAGGTCACCATGAAAACTGTTTTACCACTCAGAGGCGTGGTCTAGGGAGAATAGTAAGGGATTTTAGACTTGTTCAGGATTCCTGGGCATCTGGCAGGCCAGGGGAAGCAGACCTGCGCTCCCTCCCGCCTCACTGCTTCACGCATCAGAGCCCTGGGCCTCCTTAGCAGTGCAAAGGCAGATCAGCTGCACGAGACTTCCCTGAGATTTCAACAGCTCCCAGCAGTATCAATCTAATTGCATTTGAGCTATACAGCTCATTTACACTGAAGCTTAAAGTCTGGTATACTTTGAAAGACTCAGATTCAGTGCATGTGTGCCATCTACCTGCAGATCAGGCTTCACCTGGCAGAAGCATGTTCTTCTTTACATAGTTTCTAGGCCAGGAAATGCCAGGTAGGAATATAGGAGCCCTGATTATGGATAAAAAGGACAAGTAAAGATACCCCTGTAAATTGAAAGAGGAGTGGCATCAGCCTTTCAGAAGCAAAGGTAGATGAGAGTATTCTTGTGGATGTTTCAGTCTCAATGCCCTGTCTAGATGGACTGTGGTCCCAGGACTTTTTAGAATTATTCCACTTCTCTGTGTTGTCTGCACACTAGCACTGTGGGATAAAATAACCAAGGAAGATTTGTAAAAAAAAGTAATTCTAAAATCACGCTTTAAAAAAGCTACAAACTTAAATATTGGGCTACCAAAATCAAGCACTTCTAAGTTTGGATTAATTTAGTCTTTGTACATGAAGTTCTACCATCACATAATCCAGCTCTATAAAATAGTACTGATACTTTGAAAGCAATAATCACATATGGAGAAATCTCTCTTGGTAAAGTTTTATAAAGTACTAGAGATCTTTTCCTACGTGAGATCAATGAACCACCAAAACCAGCACGTGCTGACACAAACATGAACACAAACTTGGAAGCCTAACACACAAAACCATCTCTCTTCAGCCAAGGCCATGGGCCAGGTGTTTAAGATACAGGATTTGCCAGAGTGCTTGGAGCTGAAATGGAAGCAAGACAAGTGAAACATTCAATCTGTTTGCAGTACTTCAGTACCTCTTCCACAGGTTTTCTGATTTTTTGTTATTTGGTTCAGAAAATTCAGTCCAGAAGCAAGGCTTGCACAATTTCCATTGAACACCTTCCTCAAAATGAGGTATAGTACCTTGAAGAATGCACCAAAGCTTATTGAAAGATTAATTCCAAGGCATTATTTTCCATTAAGATGTTCCATAAATACATGATGAATAGAAAATATTGAACACAAATAATATACAAACAAACCAACCTCAACATCCTAGTGATGGGAAACAGATCCCAGTTCTATTCAAGTTAGTAGAAAGCTTGCCAGACACTTCCAGGGAAATCTAGGTTTCATCTGTCTCATGAGGGATCAGTCCTGAACTACAAAATATAATTCACTAAACACTGTGGACATGGGGAATGACAAATGAAAATCAGGGAAACCCACCCACTTTTTGGTGTTATTCTGGAAACAGGGCAAGGACAGGAAGGCTGATTGAGTCAAGACAACTATGTTCACTAAAAGCCAGTGTAGGCATCCTCAGCAGTAACAGTGACAATTCAGCCACCCACCTGATAATTGACAAAACAATTTGTAATTTGTAGTGTTTGCTCCTTTGAGGTGGCTTCTTCCAGTCAGTAACTATATTTGAAGAGCTGGTGGGCAGCTGTTAAAAATAGGGACAGCAGAGCATTGCACACATCAGGAAGTCCCTTATAAATCAATCCCCAAGAGCATTCAGTGGTTGTATGCTACCTAGCCCCATGAACTTCTTCACCTGTGGAATTCAAATTGCTCTAAACAGAGCTGCATTACTAGTAATGCATGTGGTGTGCAAAGCCGGAAAATTTTGGAACATCTGAACCACTATTCAGATTTAAACTGTTCTGTAGTATGGACAATCTCCTGCTGTGCCAGTGCCTAGGAAAACTTGGGAGGGAGCGGAGAGGTGACTGAGGTTGTGATTACTTCCCTAGGTCTATTTCAGTGAGAATTTCTGCTTCTATTACTGTTGCTCCTACATCTAATGAGGGTGACTCAGACCACGCTGAAAAAAAGACTAGGAATAAAACTGATGATACATGGTTCTTTTCCATATATAGGTAGGGTATTAATATGACCTAAATTTTACAAACTCCTCTGAGTAAAGAGGTATCAAATAGAATGTCCACATAGCACCAGGATTAGCCACAGGACCTGCCCCCACATGCTACTTCTCCCAGGGCCCTGTAAATTTGGGGCTAAGCCAGAAGTAACTATTGCCTCTTTGCACTGGTTCCACAGTGCTGGTGAGAGCTGAGAAAGCCTTGGACCTTCTTTGTGCTGCTGCTCTGGCATAAGCAGATTTCATGTTGGACTGCAGTCAGCGTGCCAAGAATCCAAGATCCAAAACACACTCAGCCTCCCTGGTTTGGTACTTTGAAAGTGGGTTGCTGCTCCATGTTACAGAAGGTGGAAAGTGTGGGTGCAATCCAGCCTAGCAAACTCCTCCATGCCTGCTGCTCATGTCTCATGAAGAGAGCTTTGCTGAAGGGTTGCAGCAGTCATTTGCAGCCCCAAATAAATGGGAGCTCAGGGTATGCTATGGAGCAGGCAGGGCTTCTTAGCCCTCAACCTTTCAGCTTAATACAGAGGGCTCCAAGAATTATTCCAATAAATCCAAATGCTTGTAATCTCTCCTCACTTTAGTACCTCCTCCTTTGGAGCATGTCTTCTTCTGTGCCAGCAACATGGAAATACACTCCTCAAAGTCACATCTGTTGTTCTAGTGATTTCATAATCATCAAAGAAGTGGTAATCCCCTCTCTTACAGATGACAAAATGTCTGAGTAGTACTATGTGACTGGAAGGATTACAGCATTCAAGAAGTTGAAGTGAGCCTCAGATTTTCTGAAGTCCTTCAGTTTTAACTCTGCCTGTATCTATCCACTTCAGATGGTAGTGCATTTTTAGCTTTGGCTGGGTGAGTTACTGAGGTGGGATTCACGGACAGTTGCAGTATCATTTGATCAGATTATCCCCAGCCCTGTCCACTTCTCCCTTGTTCTTAGTTTTTACACAGTACATTACACTACAAGAGACTGTATAGTCAGTGAGACTCAAACGGTGTATGCAAGTGTTTGGATATTACTTGCATGGATGTGGATATGCAATTGGTTAGATATATGCTCCCAGATCTAGGTACTGTCATCATGATTACAGGAGAGACCAGATTCGCAATGGTAGAGTTAGCTACTCGTTTTTTTTCCTGATGTCATGGCAAAACCATATCTTGCAGTTGACATACCAGAAGGAAGGCACGCCATCCAAAGGGACCTTGGCAGCTTGAGATATAGGCCAGTGCAAAACTCATGAAGTTCAAGGCCAAGGGCAAGGTCCTGTACCTGGGCTGGGACAATCACAAGCAGGAATACAGTTTGGGTGATGAGTGGATAAGAGCAGTTCTGTGGAGAAGGACCTGGAGGCGCTGGTGGATGAAAAACTGAATATGAGACAGCAATGTGTGCTCTCAATCCAGAAAGCCAATTGCATCAAAAGAAGCGTGACAAGCAGGAGGAGGGAGGTGATTCTCCCCCTCTACTCCACTCTTGTGATACCCAACCTGGAGTACTGTGCTCAGCTCCGGGATCTCCAGAGTAAGAAAGACATGGACCTTTCCAGTCAACGGAAGACATTTGCTTATGGTCTTATGCAGCTGCCAGAAAGAAACAATGATACATGAAGGTCCAGGAGAAGATTTTAAATCCTAACAGAACATGCCCAGGAAATACCAATCAATTCACATAGTAACCAATCATCTTCACCCTTAAAAAATCAAGCTAACAGCTGTTCACTGTCGCTTCTTCCAGAAATTAGTCCAGATCCCTTTTGACCTGGTGTACACTATTCATTTCTATTGTAGATTTTGGCAGTTTGCTTCATACTTTTAATTATACCCTCTGAGCAATGAAAGTCATCCTGAATAGTTTACAGTTCGTGCCTCATCTGCAAGCTGTAACCTCTTTCTTTGGAATTAGCAACAAGTCACACAACTTTTTATTTGAAACAATCCATTCCTTTTCTGGTGTGTACTGTACTGTATTTCCTGCAAATTCCTATCCCTTCCAGCTGCAGTAGAACTTCACCCTCCATTGACTTGAACCCAATGCAGTCATTTACTCCATGGTTCCTAGATTTTTAAGGCCTGAAAAAGCAGTTGCATTTTCTAGCCTAACTTCCTGTAAAAATAAGCCCATAAAATTTCATTTAGCTACTGCAATGTGAAGCCTAATACATTGCACTGAATAAAATGTATGTTATTCTATTTTTACTAAAAGTTAATATGAAATATATTGGTCACAGTTACATTCCTCAGTTTCATATTCCCTATGCATGCCTGTAAATCTTTTTACAAGGCATTAGGCAACGAAGAATCACACCAAAATGGTCAAATGGCTGCAATATTTCCTGATTAGTTTTGATATATCCCTATGCATAATGGCTTAATTATGTCTTGGTTCAGTTTTCAGTAGTGTTTTACTGTAACTTATATGTAACTTCTAGAAGAGAAGCTGAAATAGTTACATGATAAATATTATTATCATACTGTCTATGGAGCTTGGAAGGGAGCTTGCTAAACCTCATTTTCAATTAAAAAGTCTTTCAGATGAAGATTATTTTTCTGAGTCTTTGGTTAAAAAAATTGCTGTTTATTGATGAAAATAATCACCTTCAGATGGCAGAAAGCATATGAAAATACTCATTTCTTGGGGGTGAAAAAAATTTAAAAATAGTTCCAAAATGGGAAAAATATATGTTTGAGTTGCTTCTCAGAAGGAGTTTCTTGTCTCTCATCTGAGACCTTGCAGTGTGAACAGCATCTTGCTGAACAAGTGTGGCAAATTCAGATTCTTGAGCTGACATTACACACATCACAAGAAATTTCAGAATGGCTTTTGAAAAGCTATCTCAGAGTGAGATAGGTTTTCCTAAAAATGTAGAGACAGTTTATATTGAAGGCAGAATTGAAATACCGGAATGATCACTCCCTATCCTGCATTCAGATCACAGCTCTCAAGTATCCAGCTTGAGTGAGAGAAAGAAGTCGGAGGAAAACAGTCAAAAGCAGCTTTCTGTAGAACTTGGTATTTTTGCAATATTTGCCATAGAGTAAGAACATAAAATATTCTTCATCCTCCTCTATCTCCCACTCCCAGGTTGTATGTCCTACTTTTCCCTAAAAAATGAATAATTAGATATCTGTTGAAATTTAATTTTGATTTTAAAAGCCTCTTCCATTTTAAAGCATTTTCAATGCTTGAGAAAGTTGTCCCAATCAGCTGAAACTTTGAAGGTTGTCTCCAGCACAATTTAATAAACAGAACCATAACATGAAAAGCTGCTTAAATTTGCAGAAGAAGTAAATATACCATTCCAGCTCCAGAGGGCTTGTTGGTATGATCAAGTGTGTTGCATAATCTATTTCTTTATCTGAAAGACATGCTTGTCCTAATTTATTTAGGAACTTGGAGTGAGTAGCCAGTATTTTAGTATTAATGGAGGCATAAAAATCTTTACAATTCTCTATCAAAAGACATAGACGTCTGACACAGGAGTGGCTTAGTCATGCAGTATTAGAACATTTTCTTCCCCGAAGGAAGTATCAAACACGACATAATGTCATATAAAGATTTTGTAGGACAACCATTTGCATATCCTGTTGTTTTTCTTCTTTTCTAGTACTGATATGAACTAGTCCCCAGTATATTATCATGTGATTAAAAGAGAAATGTAAATAATTTTACAGTATTAAATGATTATAGATTGACTCTTGCCCTCTATCCTACTTGTTGTAAGCTCTGTTATGCAACTGAGTGTAGTGACATAAATAGGATATAGGCCCTCTTTATCTTTTTGGAAGAAGTTGCAGTGTATTCAAAAGATTTTTGGTATGTGTGTTACTTTATCTTCATTATAAAAACAACTTCGATGTGGGCTCTGGGGAAAATTTATAGTCTCTCCATGACACAATTAAATTACAAATGTCTCATTAGAGACTGCCAGTGTACCTCAGATAATGACTCTAAAGCATTCATCTCAAAGCTCATTTCCAGAATGTTTTTTTTTAACTTGTACTTGAGGATTGTACTAACTTTTATGAATATGTTTTTAAGGGTCACTGTCCTTTAGGGCACACCATAAATACTGGCATGCTTGGAGTAAAAGTTGTTAAGAGTCCACAGAGGAGAATAAGGAAAGAGTCTGCAGAGGAGAAGCATAAAATCAAGCAAACTAGCTAAGCCCAATTATGAAAACTTTTATCAAGCATTTGATCAAGAAAAGAACTCTTGAAAGCACAGATATTTTATCCATTGCAAACTACAATTAAACCACAATTTCAGATGATGAAACAAGTACAACAATAGAATATACTTGCTCTTTGACACCAGTTATTTCTGATACTGACCAAGACTTACAAAGTAGCCACTTTGGTGAACGCTTTCTTATATTTTAACATTTTTTGCCTTTGGCACCAATAACACACTTGATTTCTGGTAAAGAAAATATTAAGGAATTGGAAGTTAACACTTTTACCTCAACTCTGACACTATGTAATGAGTCTAAATATCCAACTGGATAGATTTAGATTACTTGTTGGTTTGTGGCTTTTTCAGTTCCTAGAAAACACTACAAAGCTCTACTATTCTATCTTTCATATTCGTTTCATATTCACCAGGAAATGGTTAAATCAGATCAATGCATCCTTTGTACGAAAGTTCAAGAATTTCTGGTCCTCTTCATTCAAAACATCCTTTTTACAAAAACTGATGCTTTGTTTGTAAACAATGAACTACTGTTTAAAGTTGAGTAGAGGTAGCCCAATTAAATTTAGTTCTCTTCAATGAATTCACTGGTGAGGGGAGACACCGGTCATCCTAAAATGTTGTGCCTTCCTACATCTATCCAAAGGGAACATAACACCATTTTTGTAGAAAGGAAGAAAGTGGTTCTAGCTTCTGGAGTTTATCTGGTAAATTGAAGTGGCTCTTTTTGTCCTAACAACTCTGCTCTCTTCCTCCTCACATCAGAGGCTTAAACCCAGTAGCAGTGTATTTCTATTAACTCCCAGAAGGAAAATCTAGCAGTCAACAAGCATGTAAAAGAGCCTTCTCCCTCAGTCTTCCAAGCAAGTGATTCCCTCTTTATTTTTTTCATGGTATCATGAGGTACAAACAGAAGAGTGTTTGGCTCTATTCCCGATTCAGTCTTTCTTAAACTGGATGATCATGCACACTTCCCACTTTGGAAGAATTGCTTGTAGCACAATCTATCTCATCATTCATTTCTTGAAACAGCGATAAATGAATATGAGAAACACTATGTAGCAAAAAAATCCTGCCAGGGCACATAAAGCTGTTATGGTTATGATGTCTCAATTTTTTTTTTAAGTTTTCCCTGAGTTCATACACTCTTCAGAACCCATGGGCTGGAAATTTTAGGAAAATTTCCTAGTGTTAACTACTGGTATCAGTTATATTCTGTAGAGGGATTAACTGTATCTGTGAAAAAACAGGAACTGCTTTTTGCAGTGGCTTATGACCTCTGTTTTTCATCTATCCTATCCTATTTCCAGAAACACAACAAGACACAAATGTTCAACCAATGTGCCAGGAGAGTGTGTCAGCATTGCTTAAAGTTATCCAGAGTGCATAGATATGAAAATAGAAACTCAGAATACAGATATGTGTGAGTGAGGAAATTACTCATGAATAGCTAATATGCAGCACTCCACTATGCAGTAGCTGTTCCTTTCTGGTGCACTCAAGCCCACATGGCTATGGAAAAGGGCTGGCATAGATGAGCATTAAAATCTCAGAAATCAGCAGGCAAACGGAAGGAAATAAAGGTATTCCAGTCTCATAGTCATCTGTGACTGACGCTTGAATGCTAGAAGTCAGCAATACTGTATCATTATCTCTTCATAAGAAGATAGCATTTCCTCCCCTACATTTGGTAACTCCAAGACAGTTTGCTTGTGTTATATCAGATTGTGGCTAGCAGTGACAAGTCTGATATAGCAGTAGGCTTTATTAAGGAAGTTAGGAATGTTTAAATGTGCTAAGCAGGCCAAAAAGGCATTTAAAATATCCTAAAGGCAAGCTAAGAGGAATGGCCTTTTGGATGCTTCAGAGCAGATACTCCAAATAGCTCAGTATCTAACAGCTCCTTCTTAGGCACCTAACAGCAAAGCTGGGCTTTCAAGAATACTAAGCTCCACAGCTCAGTCACTGTGATTAGGAGCCTAGCCCAGCTGGAAGCAGGACATTAATTTTTCAGCCCTGGATTTCTTTGCAAGTCCAATCTTGAAATCTCAGGGAAATCTTTTCCTAATTTGTTTTACTAAAAATACCCCGCACTATGTTTCCTGGAAGTCTGGCAGGTCTCTTTCACTGTAAAGTAAAACTAGATAAGGAGAGAATTACCTGTACTACCCATGGCGGTTTGATTACCTGAATATTGTACTTAAATATTCAGATACAAGCACAAAATAATCATTTATGTAAAGGAAAGATTTATATGGCTCTAAGTGAAACCACTCTTCTGGAATGAATATGATCCTGAAGTTTAGAAATCGTCAGGCTATTCTCTAAACAAAGATGTGGGAAACTATTACTGTTTATATGAAATATTCCCATGTGGATCTTTTGGTCCTTGTGGAATATGAATGGCGATCTCTTGTAAAATCCCTACTGGAGCTGTCAACAGTTTTTATATGAGGCATCCCAGATACAGAGTGGAGTGGAACATGCATGCATGTGGGACATACCTGTTTCCTAAGGAACTGCTCACCCCTCTGGTGGCAGACAGGTTTTCTGAGGCTATACAGATATCAGAGCAAAGTCATCAAAGTGATTTTTCATAGGGCAGGAGATTATACAGTCTTCCTTATTGCCAGCTTTGTGAAACAGGGTCTTCAGCAGAACTGCCCCTGATTTAGAGCAGGAGAATTTGAGACTTTGTCATAGCGTGACTCCCTGTTCTTACAAGCCCCCTCTCCTGCAGTCAGCACACACACTTACCAGCCTCCACCTTGAACCTTCCAGTTGTTATCTGCTGCCTTCGTGAAAACCTGACCCAGAAACCTCCTTCTGCCTTGAAGCCGAAATTAATTCCTGGATTGTTTATAACCATTTCATCTTGTGGTAATATTTTCCATCTGTTTAAACTTCTCATCTTCCTAGTATTTCTTCCTCCTCTCTTCCTCCTTAGTGTATTTGTGGAAAGCAACCTTGTCCTCCCTCAGGTTTTACTGTATTGCTGAACTGTGCCTAGCTCTTCTGGTCTCTTCTTCTAAGACAGGAGTCATGAGCTCTTCTATGTTCTTATTCCCTGCATGTAAGTCTGGTCACAGATAGCAAAAAAAATGTGTTCAAAGTACACCAGAGGATCTTATGCCACTACCTTGGAGAAGGCCAGTCCCTACAAGAAACACTTCAACTGATAAACCGCAAGCTTGCATTCTCATGGTCAAGACCCCATTACAATTTCCACAGTATTTTTTCATTCTTCTATTATTTCCAGATGATGAGACCTGACTTGATCGCTTATAGCACTTACACAATTAAGTGAGAGTTGAATCAGGGCCAGGTTGTTTGCCAAAAAACAAGTAAAACCCAAACACTTCACGTCACTGTTTATTTTCACACTCCTCTTGAAGAAATATCTAGGCCAGCTACACCAAACTTTGACTTCAGGATGCCTTGGATAAGGCCTATGCTCAAGCTACCTTGTTTAAACCTTTTAAAATTATTTCTCCAAAAGTACTTGTAGCCCAAAGTATACTTACCAGTGAGACTTAAAAAAAAAAGAAAAAAAAAAGATTAAAAGTTCTCTCTGTTTCTCTATATGGAGAAAAGAAACAGGAATTACATTGTGCATATCTAGTCACAATAACTGAGATAGTAATTTTATTTTACACCTACACAAAGAAAAGTTATTTTATAGAGCTGCAGTGAAAGTGCTGCTCCCTTGAAATTAGTGGCAAAATTCCCACTGAGTTCAATGGATGAGAATATTTTCAAGAGTCTGATTTACTCATTTGCCGCATCAGTTGTATGCCAGGGTAAATTTACTAAAATCACTGGAATTCCCTTGGCATGAAAGCAGTGAAACCAGAAAAATTCTAATTACAGAGAATCATAATAATTTTTACTGGAATAAAAGGATCACAATTGAGGGATGACTGTTTCAGTAAACACCAATTAACTGAGATGTTCTCAGCTGGCTTGTTACACAGTTGCATACTGCTATAAAAGCCAAATATAAACACATTTCATGTATTCATACCATTTTATAAAACTGGAATCTTGCACAGAAAAAGCAGGGAAACTGCAAAGACTTACATCACTGCTAAATGAGTTTCTCTTTAAAAAGTGCTCAACGTGTTTTAGATCAAGAGCCAAATTCTGCCCCTTGATATACACATGCAAATTCCATTAAAGTAGTTGGAACTGCATTTATACTTGTGGGAATGATTTGGCTGTTTAAAGGCAATTCTGTGAGCGTTGACTGTGATGGCTTCTCAAGAATTTGCCAGTGAAAATGCTATGCTGTTTTATTCTGTTGTCAAAACCTGTTGATTTGTCAAAACTAAATATTTCTGCACAAACATATATAGCGTATTTGACAATTTCACATTTCTGGTCAAGGAAAAAGACAAAGATAATGTCCACAGCACAGCCAACAAGCACCCATGCCAAACTGAGGACTAGTGTTCATATTTATGCTTTCCCAGACATGCTTCTTTCTCTCCCAGACCATGATGAATCCCTGGACTGGGATAAGTCATCATCAGTCTCCCTCACTGGAGCTATTTTACACAGTTCTATAAGTTCAGTATTAACTGGGCAAAGAGACTGCCTAATCATCACTTCTCCATCTGGTAGCTTTGTGCTCCTGTCAGGAAAAGCAATTACTTGAACTCCTCCTCCGTTCCAGGGGATTGTCCTCTTAACAGACACTGTTGTTCTTGATTGAAGAAGTCATTGGTTTATCCAGCACCTGCCATGAAAGGAGTAGTGGGAAAACTTTTGACTCATCAGAAATGTCCATGAGATGGGATAGTCTTTTGCCTGTACATTCCACTCGCTCCCATGAAAATACTAGTGAAATAGTACTTGATTTTGGTTTTACTTTCAAAATGCCTATTTATATCTATATCAGTAACTTGATATATTTGTTTCCCATATCTAGTATTTCAGAAATGAAATTAATACTTTATTAATCATTCAGATTTTAAGGTACTTGGGGATACAAACTAATTTACAAACTTTTTACATGCATACATTTAAGACCAACATCCAGAGAGACACCATGCTTCTGCTGTGCTGTTTGCTATAGCAGCTGACAACTTAGATGGGGGGACAAGCTGGGAAAAGTGGAATTTAACACTAATAGTGCATATTATGGATGACTTATCTGGCTGGCTTTTGGAAGGCAGGATGATAGAGTAAAACACAGCTTGTCAGAAGTGTGGCCAGTAGGTTGGGATCTAAGTCCATCCTCATGTTAGGGAGTGAGGCTAAAAGAATGCCTCCATGCCAGTCCTGCTTAGTCCTTTCTGTGGGATTTTTCCAGTGTGTGAGCCCCAGGGTGGTGATTTTGTGCCCCATAGAGGGGAATCCACCAGAGGGAAGTGGAGCAGAGGTTGTTATGAGACATGAAAATGATTGTACATTGCAATACCTCTCTGGCATGAGAGATACTGGTACAATCCCACATGCCTCCCACTTCCCAGTTCTGGCAGCTCAGTAAGGAGGTCTCAGACCCTGTGAGCAGCTTTTACTGGATGGTAAACACAGGAGACATGGCTTACAAGATGAACAAGCTTTGTCCTACCTCTTTGCACAAGCTGAATTTCACTCAGTAAAAGTAGCACTGGTGACTTTTGACCACCATTAACCCCTTTAGCAGTCACTCAACTGTTTTTTGACAAATACTTACTGCTTGTAAATGAAGTTCAAAATAAACATTTTTCCTTCTATTTTCTTCAACTGCTCTTTTGCTCTTGAATGATGGAGCTGCTTTTCTGTTCCTTGAGGTGCTCTTTCTTTTCTTTCTTTTCTTTCTTTCAGTTTTAACAGTTTTGCTTCTAACTGACGTCCAGAGCCTGTAGGGAAATGCTTTCCCTCCAGCTGGGCCTCTTCCTATCTTATCATATAATATTAGCTTGCAGTCCATTTATACCACATAGAGCCTTAGAAACTCTCATAGCTTTTAACCTGTCATGTAGATTAAGACCTCATTAAATTTCACCCTACCTTCAGCATGATCATGTTACCTAAAGCTAAAGATTTTGGGGCAGAATAATCAGCACTGATACATAATGAAAGCAGAGGGACCTTTCATCATTTGGCTGTTTGTGGCTTCATTTGCTAGAAAGAGAATTTACTGGCTGGTAAATTCAGGTCGATCTGGTCTGCATTTCTGCATGTGCCCTGACTGGATAAAGCATGCCGCCTTGCATTTCCCCTCATGAACTGATTGCATGACCTGTGCTGCTGAATTTGACTGAACATGTCCATGCTCATAGATTAAACATGGATATTTGAGAATCAGTAAAGTGTGTGTGTGTGTACATACACAGACATGCAGACGCATAGACATGCATACACACATACATATTTACTTTATAAACAGGTGTGGGATGAATGAGCATGAATAGGTACAGGAATAATGTTTATCTACCTTTTTATGGCACTTCTCACGTGTTTGCTGCAAAAGATGTTCAGAGAGAAATAACTGGAACCAAAAGGGGGAATACGCTCTTCTCCTGCTTCAGTATTTGCAGCACAATAGCAGCTATAGGTGACTGTTTCCAGAGACTGGAAATTTTTGGTGTGAGCACTGTATACACAGTGTAAAAGGCCAGACCTGCAGCAGAAACTTTACAGTTGAAGCAGGTTAAACAAGATAAAATGCCATTACTCCAGAAATATCAATGGCTTGTTCTCAGTCATGTAGGAGATCAGTGGCAAACTCCTATCACACCTAATACCTCTGCTACTAGTCCTGTCTTTAAGCCTTGCTGTCCTGGCAACATTTCTAGTCCTTTTTCACAGTTACAGAAAATCCTGAGAAACAGAGAAAAAAACAAAGGTCTCAGTCTTACACAGCATACATCCCTCAAGAATATGAGCACCTCACAACAGTTTTGTGTTTGCCTTAATAACAAGCCCCTTAACTGAGATGTAACCCACTGCTGATGTACAGATGGGGAGTGGAGGCAGGGAATGTGGGTAGAACCTGCCCCCAACAGCTGGGGGAGTGCAGAAGTTGAATGCAAGTTTTCCCCAGGGTTGACCTGGAGCTCTAGTATTTGGTTCACCCTTTCTCGCCTGGGTGCTCAGCTAATTATCTAGAAGACCTTATCAGGGTATTACAAGACCTCCCTACAAGAAAGCATCAATTAGCAATCACTTTGATGAATTTCTCCACTTATTTTCTTTCGCTTTTAAAATTACTCTTGCTGTTCCAAAGGAATAACATCCCATCATTTTCCTCTTGAAAATACACCTTGTTGGGTTGAGGAATTTATTTAGGGAGCAGGAAGGGTGAGAGAAATAGGAGCAATGCCAGGTCTCTCCCAGTGCTCAGTGGAATCCCCTTGCTGGTGGAGCCAGGAGGGACTTCCTCTCTCAACCTGTCCACTCCAAGCCCCACCTCCTTCTCTTCTGCCTGCCTGCCCAGCATCAGTGGCCTTTGAACTGGGCAGGGTGAGGCCCTCCCTCCACCAAGCCCAGCCAGCCACTCAAAGGACTTCCCTGTGTCATGTCTGTTGTAAACTCCACCATGCTTTTCCTGTGCCTGCACAACATCTCAGCTCATTAGGAAGACATGAGATAGCAGAAGGCCCGATACAGCATGTTTTGGATCCCTCAAGCCCAGAAGATCCTCCTTCCCGTACCACACATGAGACCCTTAACTTTAACCCAGCCGTGCCTTTTGTCTGAAGGGGAGAGACTATTTATGAGGAGTCATACAAAATAAACACAAAGAGTTCACCATAAAATATGACAACCACTTTAAATAATGTTGACTTAATTAAACTTTAAACTTTATTTATATATTTTATGGCCGTAGTGTGAGCTCTTCTCGGATGTTTACTTCAGTGAAAAATCCATCATGTGAGGGCCTTGAAAGGAATTAATCCCCTTACCCCTGGCACAGAGCTCAGCTCCAACAATTCAGATCTAAATATTTAGTGATGGATGATACATGTTTATAGAACAGAGGGCAGCATGACATTTAAATGGGATCCGGGGTTGCTATAGTGAGCGGACGTTGTTGAAAGGAAACTGGAAGCTGAAGCCATGCCAATTATCGGAAGCCAATAAGTTAGCCCCTTTTTGCCTGATTTTTGCCTTCCATCTATCCCTTCTGGGTTTTTGAAGGCTTCTTCACAGAGGGTTATAAGCAATTTTCAGAAGGAAAAGTTCTGCTGACTCTTGTACATTTGGTAGTGCATCCCATGGTTAAACTAATAGCCTTGTTGGGTGTCAGCCAAAGGTTACAGGCCTCTCAAAATATTCCTGGAAAAAAAAAAAGAGTTTATCACTGAACTGAAGTTTCTCATTAGTAACCCTGTGTTGTCTAATCTGTGAAATTACATGATTAACTCTTTTGCAGAGACAGCTTCAGCCAGAGTTTGCAATCCCACAGGAAGTTATTAAAAGTATCACCGAGATAATTTCCCTGCTTTGTACTTGGCCCTTAGGGTAAAGGAAATACATCATTAGATGAGTACTTTATAATAAAGCTATAGATCACTAACAATTATTAAATGGCTGTCAAGAATGATTATTATTTTAAAACTTGAGCACTATGCAATTTGAAAAACAAATAAAAAACCTTGAAAGAAATTACTTCCTTTGTTTTTGTATAGAAATTAGAAACATACTTCCCC
>VZZY01022355.1:22765-55139 GCA_013400335.1 Eurystomus gularis
CTTTGAAGTGATTATTGGAATATAATCTTTCTCTGCACACAGCCATCTTACCTTCAACATTTCTTTCTACAACTCTAAAAACAGTCTTACAGAAAGCAGTCACTCACTGTTGAGAGAATATTCCCTGGTGACCCAGAGAACAGAAGGGTCTTTTTGCATGCACTGGTAATGACACCTTAATGCATGAACCCTGAACCCCTGATGCTCAAGTCACTGAAGCAGAGGTGGTAATCTTCACCTAGGAGCAATCCTTGCTTTTGGTGAAAGTTGAACACAGGGCTATCCGGGACACAGAAAACCCTCCCATCATGTATTTAAGATGAAGTCACTTGCAGATGTTTTTCATGATTTGTTGTGTTTGGTTTTGGCTCTATAATGAGTTCCTCCCAGATCAATGGGTGGTTTAGTCTGTATTGTTTGGGAGGAGAGGTAACAGTTCAGATCTTTACTAGCTTCCTCAGTTAGTTACCAAGGCTTTTTTTTTTTTTCCTTTTTTTTTTTAACCTTTAGTGAAAAAGTGGAGTGGTGAGAAGAATTTGATGGTGGAAATAAACGCCTGTGAAGTCATTCAGGCTGTGAGCCTCAGCCGGTGACACAGTTACCCTGCAGGGATGTCTGTGGAGCATCTGGCTGGATTGTGCAAAACAATAGTTGTGAGAGGTTTGACAGAGGTGAAGCAAGTGGAAGCAAGAGCCAACAAGCACTCTGTTAGCCCTCAAATCATATCCAGCCAAACAATTCTGCATTATGGGTTTTGCCATAATCCAGCAGAAAACTGAGCTGGAGTTCGAAAAAATATCTATGTATCCAGAAAAGGAAAACTGTTACCAGACACCTGTAAGAAAGCTTATTCATGTTCCTGTGAGAAAGCCAGATCTTTCGAAGAAGTTAGTTCCAGGAATTAACCACGCAGCCCTAAAGGCCCAGCCCTAAAGTGCACAGTAGGACCATCTTCACAAGACAGTTTTGGTGATTTCAATACATTACAGTGCCTCAATATGACTAATGTACCCATTCGGTACAATCTAGGAGTCCAAAAACAGTGCTTTGAATCAGAAGAGCTGTGTAAATGTGCTACCAGGTCAAGAGATTTGCTCTTTCTAGGCTGCCTTTTTTTCTTTCCCTGATAACTTCTTCCTGACCTTAAACAAGTCATGATCTCCTAGGAGAGAAGTCAACATAAGTGCAGTTTCTGAAGAAGGTGCACTGGTTACAACCAGTATAGTCTTTAAATGTTTAGAATAAAATTCACTCCAATGTGTTGATTCTTTTTTTTGAAAAGTGATCTGAGAATGGCCTGGATTAATCCTTAATCCTCTTAATGCTTAACCTAAGATCTGCACGTCTAAATCTTTTCAAAAAGCTTTAAAAGGGGAGGAGAGTTTGTCTAAATTGATATATACATATGATAATATTCTTATTCTAGATTCTAAAAATAATATGACTGGAAGCCATTCTGAAATTCAAGAGAGGATAACTCAGTCTCTGCAACCTTCCATGATCTGCAAGTGTCAGAAAAATATTTTTTACTCTATTTTGTAGTAAATAAAAAGAAGATCTATAGAATTTTCTCAAATGTTTGTTAATGAATTAAAAAGAGACAACCTATTCTTTCCTCAAAAACCTCAGATACAAAGGGTTCTAATACATATACAGTCTTAGGTGCTTAAATAAATACAGCCTAAATCTTTTGAGGTTTGTTTATTACCAGTATAAGACCTGAGTTTTAACATGAGTTCAGAAAACTCCTGAAGATCCATAGCAAAAAAATGTTACTGTGGGATCTGCAAAAGGTAGGTAGCTATGAAAAATAAGCCTATAGCCAAATAGGAGTAGTTTAAGCTGTCTATGCAGGTATGCATATTTCCATGGGAAAATTTTCAGGGGTCCACAAAAGGGAAAACATTGAAAATATCGATGTACCTGCTACAAGTATACCTTCAGAATGTAAATGCATTACAAAACAAAAGCCACAAATGTTAATAGAAAATCTCTCACTCCTGTCTCTTACTGTGAACTGTGATTTTATAACACAGATGTCTGAATTTGTAAAAAATAACCAAGCATGTACTGTAGAGATGATCAGGAAAGCAATACCAACACAACCCTGACTTGGGAGATGTATGCAGAGTGCAATATGCTTTCCTGTAGTTTCTTATTCTCAGGAGATGTATTCTGGAGGATGTTAATGATAAAACACTGACTCATACAGTTAGAGAGATCTGCAACTGTGTATGACAGAATCAATGCAATTGGTGACCAATAAAATGTCAGTTCTTGCAGAGATGGGTTTGCCATCATCACATGGAATGGTGAGTACCGAATTTTGCCATTCATTTCTGCTGTGCATGGGCTATCTCCAGGAGATATATGAATGTTCCTCGGATTTTAGTATGAATTATGCCTTTACATCTCTGGGAGCAGCTGTCATTTGGTTTTCATTTAAAAACCAGCTTGTCACAGATGAGAACTGAGTAATATACTTCTTTCCACAGTACTGAATCATTTTGCTTCTTGCACTCTTGATTTTTCTTATTTCTGTCATCCAAGAAAGAGATTACTCTTTATACATAGAAAATATAACTCCAGCATCTGATCAAAATTGTATTTTAAATCACAACTCTTCCTTTTTCAGAAGTCTTGTATAACTGCACGTTCATTAAATAAAGTATACAGTCCTATTAATTTTAAATTGCTTTTGTTGGTCCTCATTCTATTTTGAGAGATGTTGGCCCTGAATACTCTTGTCCTAAATGAAATTTTTTCAGCCAGTGAAAGATCATGCTTTGTACATACACATGGCATTTGCAAAAAGTGATAATATCTTTTTCTTCTGCTGGAAAAGGAGGAGGAAAGCTCTCCTATAACAGGGATGGATGTTTCCAAGTGCATCTCCTTACCCTGTCACTGAGTGACTGTTCTGCATTGCTGGAGGCAGCAGGAACACAGTAGATCCCAGCTCAGGGTCAACCATCTTCTAATCACACTGCTTCAGGTAAAGGTGAAAATGTTGTAATCACACCAAAGGCTCATTCCCTAAACTGTTAACATCCTCGATCCCAGAAAGGTAGGAGTGGAGAGCCTTTCTTCTCTGCTAGCAGGCACTTGGCATTTTATAATGCCATAATTTGAGTGAGACATCAAAGATGAAGAGCAGTGGAGGAGGAAGATTCAAAGAAATAACAGCTAGAGCAGATGTGCAAAAAAACCCCCTTCACCGAGTAATTCTTTTACACTTCTTGATTTTCCAGGCTATCGATTTTTCAAATCAAAAGTATCAGTTTATTTGTGCACTTTATTGCCAAATTAGAAAATAGAATCACATGAAGTATTATCATTGTTTGTATTCATATTTGTAATTATTCTAACACTTCAGATGTGGGGAAAATCCATTATTCATAATACTATGTTTTAGTTGGTAGAGCACCAGACTCACAGATGATTAGTGATAGTTGATGAAATGAACTTTCTCTAAAGTTCAGGGGTCTTGCATTATATAAAATTGAATTTCTAAAATCAGTGCCTTTGATGTCTTCCCAGTACAAATATTTTACTCACAATTAAGTACTTGGGACAAAAGTCTGGGAGAAGGGGGAGAGAAAGTGGAGGGGAGATGTGGTTAAAGGCAATCCTCAGCAGTACAACTTAAAAATATGACTATGATTTCTCAATAGCTGCTACTGACTTTCCGGTTTACATGAATTTGCCAAATGTATTTTCTTTGGGTCAGACCTTACTTGTCTTGCTCACACAAGTATTCTTATTGACTACCCCTGAGAATAAAGCAATCCAAATTTTGCTTACTCTTTCTGTTTTGCTAATTCTTTTAGGACCAGTTCAAATAAACCAGGGTCCTATGTTACAGAATCAGCTAACAGGCTGTGAAACTACACTAGTGTTCATGTTAGCTAAATTTTTTCAGGGGAAATACTTGTGCTATTTTCCGTGGTTCTCTCAGAACAAAAGCAAGAAAAGACAAAATGTTTGTCTGCTTTTACAGTGGAAGCCCTGATACCCATGGGCCAGGCTAACTGGCACACTGGGATTAGCCCAGCTCTAAACAAATGCTGCCTCTGCAGTTCCTGAAACTTTTGCTGCTGTTTTGTTTGGAGTAATAGATTTTTATATTTTTTTTTGCTTTTGTTTAGTCTTTTGCCAAATTCTTCATTTTCAATGCAAAAGCCCACAGTGGCCTATCTGAAGGCTAACTCTTTATGCTGACAGCCACAAAGCTGCAATAAATTGAGCTTTTGCAAATCCCAGCAGTGATACAGTCTCACAGTGCACTAAATAGCTATCATGTGCAATTATACCTGAATCTGTATGTGTACCTGCGTGTGTATCTGTATTATTAAAGCTCTTTCTTTACCTATGTATGCTCTACTTCATGCATAATGCCAGTCTCAGATAGTTCAGGCTATACTGCTGAATTGATTTGGAGTAAAAAAAGAATTTGTAAGGATGTAATGTATAGCCTTCACTGCAAAGTAAACCAGAAGCAAGCATGACAGATGAGTTAAAGATTGCAGAAAGCTGTGAGTCCAGTCAGGAGGGAGCTAGGTTGAGATTCCTGGCACATGGGTGATATTTCTAGTGCTTCTGGCAGGCTCCTTGGGAAGGCTGGGTAAGTGGTTTCCCACATTGTTTTAAATCTTACTTTGCATGGAGCTTGGACTACCTCTCACTCTATAAGCCTAAGGTAGTGTCATGAACATCCAGCTTCCAGTGCATGTCTTAAGTGACACTACAATATGTTGATATCATCATCATCTTTCCAATGCACTGTAAGTGTTTTCAGCCCCTGCTGATACTTTACTAAAAACTTCCAAATTTTTTCTAAAATTTGGTCGTTTTCCATGGGTTATAAAAACTCATTAGCAGTAACATTTCCTCCTTAGGTAGATAGAATGCTGAACAGGTTAGGACATCAATTTATATTCAAGGATATCCATCACTACCTGCAATTAGATTAGATCAAGGACTTTGACCTTTACTTGTACGCGCTGCCTTGCCCTTACGTCCCTTGGCTAGTGAGCAGGTCTGCTGCAGACAAGTGCATGTCGTGAGGAAGGCCTCTTTTCCTTGGGTGGTAGGAATTTTCCCCAACATCATATGAATGGCCACATGGACATTGTCAAAATCCCACAAAACATGTCCTGCAGAAGAAATGAGTTTAACTCCCATCTATTTTTTTGCCTGGGGAGCTGTTACTGAGCTTGGGGCAAAAGAATTTTCAGTCTATAAACAAACGTTTGACCTGCTCATCTTAGCCGGCTTGTGTAAACAGATCAGTTCACCATAGAAGTGATGCAGGTTTCAGTAGGAAACAGGGCACCCTCTGCATGTCTGGGACAGATCCTGCCTTGCTTCCCTGCTCCCCGCTGAGCAAATGACAAAGCTCTTGAGCTGTGTCCTCCTTCAGGTCACCTGATGCACAGTGGGAGAGAAGAAAAGGGACTCCCTAGGGGTGTCTCTGGATCAGTAGGCACTAGCTGACTAATGGCAGGGCAGGGGAATAACCTCAGAGTACTTGGCTTTCAGCACACACAGAGGAAAATGGTCACAGAAGATGGAAGAGGGGGAGTACCTGTTGCCAAATGGCTGTGATTACAGCAGTGGCAAACTTCCAGGGAAATGCAGCCTCAGTTCTGTTTTATCAGGATCCTTTGTAAATTGCTATTAAGAAGTATTTTTCAACAATCTCATTTTTATTAGCCGTTTGTGCCCATTATAGTTTTTTAGTTGCTAGTTTGTTATGGCTGTAACATAAATAAAGTTCTAAAAATGTCTCATATGAGGAATTGCAGAGCTGGGCATGCCATTTAGACACAGATAAAAGCACATGTAAAGGGCTTTCTTTGTAATGGGTCTATTTTATATTTAATAGAACTGTCATATAAACCTATACTACCATTTAAAATGCACTTTCTAGGCTATAAAATAAACACCATTTCTAATATTGCTGTTGGCTTGCACCTATGAGATAGATTTCATTAAAAGCTATCTAAAGCATTTACATGGGGTTACCATTTGATTTACAATCTAGGAGCCACCTCAGGCAACAAATGTGTTTCTCTCCCACCTTAGGAACTAGTTCTTCAAAAATATTAATGATACCTGCAGGATCACCCATCCAAGTTGGGCTGGTATGAACAGCAGTGCCATGCTGGTGGGGAGTGATCTTCTATGGCAGGAGCTTTGACGGGTACAAATGCCTGCTTCAGGAAGAGTAAGCCTGAGAAAGACTTTTGCATTTGGTTGTCTTTACTGAAGTTTCTAAGATAAATGTTGCCACAAAAAGAAATGTACCTGGCTAAGGTCTCTGTGAGAGGCAAGGCAGGACTGCCTGTGCTGGGCTGAGGGATTAGGCTGTTTGCTTGCCTAAGTTGGGCTGGAGAAGCCCCCTTCTCTTCTTTGGCTATAGAAGTAAGACCCAGGTGAGATGGCTAAAATAAGGTGGAAGCACCCAAACACAAGTTTTGCATTACTGACCTAATGCAAAGACATCTTAGGGACATTGCCTCTAATGTGGGTCCCAGTTCCATCCCAGGATGAGATGGGCTTTTCCTACTGGGCTTGTGATTCAGAAATCCTAAAGTAGTAGGGATACTTAGATCCCCTTGTACGCCAGTGTCCTTCTGAGCCAGATCAAGAGCGTGCAGTTCCTTCTATTTGAGCTTCTACTATTAATAACATTTCCTCAAGTCTTCTAGCAGAGGAAGCCTGGGGAAGAGGAGAAGCAATCTGCATCCCCAGTCTGTGTGGAGTGCCCTGATTGATCCCCAGCAGCTGTGAGCTGGCAGGCACTGACACCGTGCCACTTGTCACTACACAGCAGCAAGAAAATACCTCAACTGAGACACACCTGGAAGTTGCTATCCTCTGTGGGGACAGCCCACCTGTTTGCTTGCCTTAGGTGGAGCATTCCCGTTATCAGAGGTGAAGCTGTGCACCTCCTGTGAAAGTTCCTGGGATCTCCAACTCTATCTACAGCTTATAGCTTCGTGAGACATCAACTGGCTGTACTGTTACTTTCCATGCCTCAAGTTGATCTTTATTTGTTTAATGGAGCAAAATACTTCAGCCATTTCTGAGCCAGGCACTGGGGAAGAAAAAAAAAGTTTTATCCTTTCCTACTTTTCTTTAATGATGACAATCTCTTCTCCAGATGCTCCCATGCTTTCCAGAAAGCACTTCAGACTTGGTAGGGAAGGGGTCCTTTGTGCTGATCAGGTGTGTACCATTTTACCTTTCAATTCAAATCTAACTAGATTCTATTGCTTTGAAAAATCAGTGCACTGAATAGAGACTTTGATTTTAGCAGATAAAAATTTTCTCAGAAATCTATTCTCACTAAGTATTCTAGAACTCTTCACAGCAAAATGGTCACATACAGACCAGCTGACACATGCATCTTGCCCAGTAATACCATGAACTTGCCCAGCAATTCTGCTCTATGCCTGGTGAGACCTGAGCTGCAGGTGGGATCCAGATCTGCAGGATGGCACTTTTGGACTCTCACTGTTGCAGGAAGACTGGACAAGGACCTTGGAAAGGTAGCCTGAGACTCTATGTACAGAAAAATGTTTAGGGAAGTGTGGGGGCAGAGGCTGACACAGTGCTTGAGGACTATTTAAGCAAAGAAACTGGGAAGAGAAAGGAAGATCTGAGAGCTTTGGACCAGGCAAGTGTGCAGAATAAAACTGAGGAGGATGCAGACACGCACGAGAGAAAGAAGGGTGTCTAGCAGGAGGGAAGCAGCAGGAAGGAAGAGAGGACTTCAGCACCTACAGTTGAACCCAAGTGAACTGATGTTTACTATTCTACTGCCTTAGATAAACATTTCTGAAACCCACCAGCAAGGCTCTTGTGTCATCTTCTGCTAATAGTGGTCCACAAGAAAAATAAAAAGCAACAAGTTTCGTCTGTTCCTCTGTTAACACAAATATCTTAAGTATACACAGTGAAGGTAGTCTCGAAAAAGCAGACACATGTCAAACTATATTGGTCTCAGTGTGATATTTCAGAGGTTTTGCTGTTTGAAGTAGGAATGCCTCCCCACTTGAACTTTATAAAAAGATCTGTAAAATTGTTACTGTATCAGGCAGTCAGAAAGTTGAAAATGCTAGAAGTAAGGTGGTCCATGAAACTTCAGTTGGGGTCTCCTGTGCTTTTAACAGGTTGCTAATTACACGGTAGTGTTCCAGCAAGGCTTTCTGAATAAATAAGACTGGTGGGCAAATGCTACATACATGTGCATATACGTGTGTATGTGCATCTATCTTTATGCAGGGCAATTACCCTGTAACTTTCCAGCCCCTTGGCTTATTTGAGCTATATTTGACTGAGGGACAGTAGCCCTGAGATATCAGATTCACACATATTTTGTGGTAGCATGTAGCTTCTGCCTCAGCCTCTAGCACTGGGGTGCTTGACGAGACACCATAGGTTTAGCTACAGGTGGGCTGAGCAACTTCAGTCAGAGAGAACTCCACTGTGACAGAAAAAAAAAAGTCATTAAAAATAGGACTCAGGTATTTCACATTACACCTTGAAGATGAGTGGAAACTCATTAATTTCATTCCCTGGGGCCTCAGTTCCCTCTCTGTCCACTATGCCCTGTCATTGAACAGGAGTGTTGCAAGAATAATTTAATATTTGTGGGACAATAAACAATCAAGGCAATAAGCATTTAAGTTAATTCACAAGGGAAGTCACAAGGGGAAATTAATCGCTATCTCTCCGTAAGAGTATTCAGTGTATTCAGACGTGGAGATAAATAGTTAAAAACCCAATCACTTAACCTTAGACACTTCACAGCAGCCCATATGTTAGAATCCATGTTTTCAGCTCCCTTTAAAGTAGGTGATGATCTCAAGTGGCTAGAGTCATCCTCTGGAGATATGTTTCTTCTCCAGCTACAGAGGAGCCTATCATGACGAGGCACCTCTCTGAAGTGTTTGAAGTGGGTGGGATGAGCTCAGGATGAAGCAGCTGCTCTCTAGGCTTTTCTTCTAACGTCCCACAGTTGTATGGGAAAAGCCTAGACAGTGGTGCTCTCTACCAAGCCAGAGGGAGGCAGAAAGAGTTTCCAGCAGTGGTATCCATCCTGCCATAACTTTTAACCTTTTATCTTGGGAAGGATCTTCCAATGCCATTTTTTTGCCAGTGATATTTATATTAACAGAAGTTCTTGAAAGCCTCCAGCTTGGTCACGCCAAGCATTGAACAAACAGAGTTCTGAATTATTTTTCCATCACAGACAGCTGCATATAAATCTGAATCTGTATTTGGATTAAGTATTTTCATTAAAAAATGGCCTAAATTTTACTATATCAAGCACCATGAAGGCTCAGAAAACTTAGCTGTCAGGATCTTTATAAAACCAGGCCACTTTTATTAACGATTGTATATGCCAGGAAAAGAAGCATGTGCCACAGTTTTGAAATATCCTTAAGTTGCGTTGCAGTTAATGCACCATTAAGAGTCTCACTTGAGGTCTAATGTAGGACTGCCTGGCAACCAAAAGAAATCTTGCGGAGGCCAGAAGCAGTCACGAAAGCAGGGAGTAATGACTTCCTTATGACCCAGCTACACACTGCACTGAGTGGAGCTCTGGCACAGGAGAGAGTCTGGCCTATAGTGTGTAAATACTTAACAAGTGAGCAAGTCAAAGTGAAGGCAGAGATGAAGTGGTTCGAACAGCACGACTATAGTTTTAGGCTGTCTCTAGGCTATGGAAGGCAAGCCATCATACTTTGGTTCAGGTTCTCAAAATCATAAAGGGTGCATTTTTAAATATTTTTTTTTTAATGAAAGCCCATATTTGGGACCTGTCTTCTGATGATAAATAGAGCCAAGAGGGTTAATACTTTTCAACAAAAGCATTAATAAGTGACCATCACTACTTGGATAAATGCAGTTTTGGACTGAAAGCAAAGTATAACTAATTTTGAATTAACAGGTTAATTTTTAAATTTATTAATAAACTTTAAAAACAGCCTGTACTTCGGATTTTTCTACAATCTACATGAAAGGTCATTTTCTGTCTAAAGAAATAATCGAAATAGATCAGGAAAACAATTGCCAGCAGGACTAAGGAAACATTTACAAATCAAAATGGGCAATTAGTTCTTGAGGATTGCATGAATTGCATCCTGTATTCAAAAATTAAGTTCTCAGATTAATGGAGTTGGGACATTAAACCTTCATTTGCTAGCAAAGGACAAACTAGGTTCAGATACCTGCTGTAATCTCACCAGCATGTCCAGGGAGGGGGTGATGGTTCAAGGAAAACACTTCAAAATGTTATGAGCATGCTGAAAAAGATGGCTGGAGACAGATGGCAGACAATTCAGCTGGCAGGTGCCTGCTATTCTTCAGTGTGGAAAGAGGGAATATGTGTAAGAGGAAGGTGGGTGGTGGGTTCCTCTGCATAAGAAAAAGTGAAGTTACGTCTGTGTTACCTCAGTAAAGAAACACTGACGGAACATGTCGTGTCTTTTAGTTCTGGCTGAAAGAGCATGAGGGGAATATGATGCTCCAATGACCATCTAGAAATTTCTAACAGCCTGGGAAAAAAAAAAGATTGACTGAGTCTGGCTGGGAGCTTGCAAGAAAGGATGATGATGAGAAAGCAAAATGGAGGAAGTTGTGTATCTGTAGCAGAAGCTCAGCAGCAACAGCTATCTACAGCAGCAAGAAGAACAAGCCTGGACACTTCACCTATAGCTTTTGGATTGTAAAGCCCTGTGTGCTGAGTCATGCCACTGCAGGGCCAGGCATCTGGGCTCCAGCTCCTCCACTGGGGAGTTCACTTTGGTGCCCATCTGGCTTGTCACCCCATGTCTCCTTACTGTGGAAAACTGCAGATGGCAGACTACAAGGATGGTGCTGATCCTGCCCAGGTCTTGCCATCCCAGCTGGGAAACAAACCGTCAGGACATTGACCCAGTCCCTGAACTTAGAACTGACCCAGTAACACACAAACAGCACAGAACCACTGAAAGTAAAAATATGCGTCATCCAGTAGTCCAGATCCCAAATAACTGAGACCCCTGAAATGCAAGCAAGCTACTAGATTTTGCTGTCTGGTGACTGAACAAGGAAATAACTCAATGAGAGAAAACTATGGTGGACCAGGTAACTCTGGGGACCATGTTTACAGATCTTCACCCTGGCACACCAAAGTTGAACACGACGTTTCCAGCCTCTATCTTTAGATAGAGAACTGATGCCTGTGTGGCAGGAATGACTAAAACATTGGGTCAGAAAGGCAATATCCCAATAGAGAGGTCAGCCAGGCAGCATGTGCCTGCCCAGGACATTGCCAGTCGGTCTGCTGAGAAAGATTGCTAGGAGGATCCCCAGATCATGATGCCCAAAAGAGACTTCTCAGCTGTTCCCTCAGCTACCCCAGCCTAATGGCAGCTCAGTGTCAGAGGCTGCTATGGGGATGCCATGGGATCACCTAGGAAGGAAGGGACCTCAGAAAGGCTCTGGTCCCACCTGTGGCTCAGGGCTAGCTCAGCCAAGACGCAGGCTGCGCTGCTGCATCTGCTCAGACTACAGAAAGGACCATTTCCTTCTAGATCGAGGAGATGCAAACTGCTCTCACCAAGGAAGGCTGCAGATGGTCTGGACAAGAGGAAAACATGGGTACCAGCTGGCAAGGGGATGCCAGTGGCCAGTCTGATAAATTCAAGGGGAAAGGGAACCGCCTCCTAGTTTAGCAGATTGACATGTTCACTAGCACATCTTTTGTGTGTTTACTAAAGCATTACAATCTCCCTTCTCAGGCTGGGTGGAAGGTAGAGAGTTTATATTTTCACCTGGTTTTCACCTGGGTTTTTTTCTGAGGAAGATTAAGAGAAATTAGAAAGAAACCTACAAAGACCCTCTTCTGTGAGCTGAGGAGTGAGGATGACTGAAAGTCTGGGTTGAGAGATGATGTCTGCTTACCAGAAATAATGAGAATAATGAAAAAATAATCTGACTTGTCTGTACAGATGGATTTCCAGCACAACGGAGCAATGAAATAGCACGTCCACCCAAGCGGAGCTCCTGAGCAGTGAAGCATAATTCTTGCCTGAGAGTTAAATCTCAGTATAGCTCTTTGCTGTGAAATTACTGCACTGCAGAAAATACACACACAGACGCGCATGCATGCTGACACTGAAAGAAAGGCTGTGTTGGCATTTATAAGATTGTAAGGTCAAAGTTAATTTTGTCAGATTTACTAATTGTTTTCAAAGGGTGTCTTTTGCTTAAGATGATTTAAAAGTAAACTCTGACTTACTGTGATTTGGACTTAAATACATTCTGGTAAGAGTCATTCTGAATTATAAATAGCTTCATCCTTCTTCCTTCTTATCAAACTTTGACATATGCAAGATAATGTGAGGGATTTTAGAAATATTGATGCAAACCAGCCACCCCTGCATCATGTTAAGTCAATAGTCCCTAAGAGCTAATGTTCAGATCACAAAGGGAGTGTGTAGTAAGGGGCTGGGGAAGGGAAAGAGGCTTCTATGACTTTTGAGCCTGAACTGATTCATTACTCACTCCATTTTAAATTGTCAAAGACAATTTTTGTAAGCATGTGTCCATTTCTCTGTTTACAGAGGTATATGGCAGTATGACTACAAGTGAGCATAGTTAAAAGAAGACAGTCGTGGCTTAGAGCATGCTGTAAGTGGATTGCTGTCATCACTAAAGCTAAACCAGGGGTACTAGGGGAAAGATGAGATTTCATACTAGCATTTGTCCACACTTGTGTTCCTCTGGATATTTCTGTGCTTTTCTTTGTTCCTTGAGATAATAAAGCTTTCATTCTCTAACTAAAGATTTGCTAGACTTGCTTTGCTGCAAGAAATCTTCCAGAGACTGGATCAGGTCCTCCCTGTCCCCTCATTTCCATGTCCTTAGAAACACCACACCAGATTAACAGGAAAGGTGTGGCACATAAGGTAGAAGACTTCCCAGACTCCCACTTGGGTTTTTTGATTGTGTTTTCTCTGAAACAGCTTGGCCCCAATCCTTCAATCATTAGTTATAGAACCAAATTTTAGACACATGAGCATGATCATTGACTTCAATGGGAATGCTCCCATTGGTATAAAATAGTTAGTACAGCTTAAGCGTTGGAAGGACTTAATCCTGTGCAAAATGGTTGTGTTTTCCACAACTTCTCTGTCCTCTGTGTATTTTCAAGTCATGGCCTGTCATTTTATTGTCATGTCAAGGTTTTCCTTGGAGAACCAATGGAGCTAGGAGCAGCAAGCTGGTTCTTCTGTATTGCAAAAAGATATGATATGTCTGCAGAAATGTAGTCCAAGGCATGCAAAATAATCCTCCTATACTATCTCAATACTGATGCAGCCTCAGGTGAAGTATTGTGTCCAGTTCTGAGTCTAGAGGTGAGCAAGTAGAATAATCAGAAGTCCAGAAGACATCAGTATGGATGCAGAGAATATGGAGATGGCATAAAAAGATTTTGTTTAATCTGGAGAAGACAGAGGGAAACATGACAACAGCCTACAAGTATGCAAGGGGCTATCATAAAGAGGAAAGTCTTAATCTGTTCTCCATGTGCGTACGACAAAGAGAGATGAGCCTCACTTGCAAAATGGGAGACCGGTATCCCTTAATATTTTAATAACTTTCTAGTTATTAGGACAGCAGTTAGCTTTTTTACCTAGAGAAGAAGACTGGAGATGGTGAAATCTTCACTGAAGGACTTCAGACAAATATCTCCAGCTATGAATGGCCAAATTTGTGTACTGGCAAGGGGGGGATAAAAAGATCTTATCAGGTTCTCTCCAGCCCTATCTTCTGTTAATATTTTCAACAAAATTCACAGCTCCATTCTAAGGGCATGAGCCTTACTGGGAGTAGAGAAAAGCCAGAAATTATGAAACATTGTTTTCAGACCTCAAATAGAGCTTATAAGGCATCAAGAATTTTCTCTTTTGATTAGTGAAAGATGAAGAAAAAAAAATGAAAAGAATATGCACAAAACTTTAGTGTGATCCCTTCAGGGAAAGATCTTCTTCCTGCTCTAGCTTCCCTTCATAACTTTTCCTCCTGATTTTGGGATTTTATCTTGAGGGGGGGAAATGGAAATGACATCACCAAAATGACATTAAAGCAACTTCTTACTTCAAACTCTTTCTGCCAAAATAATCTAAAAAGTATTATTTGTAATGATTATGTTTATAATGATGAAATTTATTTTCCTTGCCATGTCCAAAACACAAGTAGCAGATCTGAGAACAAGCAATACTCACTTTCACACTATGCTAATTTGACAGGAATCAAATCTTGCAAATTCCAGTGGAGCTCTTTCCAAAGAGAGTGGAAATGGGACCTAATGACATTCAAGCAATATATTCTGATTGCTGAGGCTGAGTGAAAGATAGCTTTGATGGAAATCTGAGACTGAGTGGATATATAAAAATACAGAAACGAAAATGTAAGTTTCCTTTGTTACCACAAGAAACAGCAGCTTCCATACTTCTTATGAAGGAAGAAAGCTGCAAAAAAACTAGGGAGAGAAATTAATGCAAGAGACTATAAAGAAATGGTGCTGTCTTTCTCCTTAAAAAAACCCAAAAACTTCAGCATGGATCCATATGGTGTGAGATTTCTCTTCTGTGACATTTTTATTAAGGTTATGTATATGACCGTTCATCTTCATTCTGCTGGTGCTAATTGCTGTCTATTGGACCCTTCGCTACTGTGTACAGAGAACACATGCTTCCCCTCGACACTGCCATCACTGCGGGTGCACTGGATTGTTCTGCTGTCCTCAGATAGGAACCTGCTGCTGCTGCCTGACTGCAACAGCTGGGAATATTCTGCTTTTAAAAGCTTATCTTGTTGATACTTGAGTTGAGCTATTACACAGTGGAACAAGCAAACAGAATGAATGGACCCTCTGCGGGCAACTTATGGTAACAAAAAAGCTTCCATGTGCTTTTGAATGTGTCTCTTGTCTTGGAATTGACAGTGATGTTTAGCATAGATGTTTCCTGCGACAAAAATGTGATGGTATAGAGCCAGGAACAGGCTAAATGAAACATGCACAGAGGACGTGTTCAGAACTTAAGCTTCTTTGCAACTCTAAGCAACATTTAGAGACCAATTTTGCAACGGTTTACTCATGCAAATGGCCTCACTGAAATGCAAGGGGCTGCTTTTTTGTCTAGAATGGCTAATTTGATAAAGAATTACTTTTATGCACAAAATGAGTATGTAAAGCATATCCTCCCAATCTTCTATGCAGCTTTTAAGAAATCAGCATGAGAATAAGGTTATTTATTTATCAGCATTAGATCCATGCACACACATACATATATTGCATGTGCAAGCAGATCAGAGCACAGAAACACAAATATTCCCATGTTACAGAGGGACCACCCAGAGAAATACAGAAATCTATTAATTTTGCTTATCACTTAGACTCCAATTTAACAAAACATCTAATAGTGTCATGAATTTTTCTGTCATGAAGGAAGTGTTACAATCATCTCATCTGATTTCCTACATAATGCAGACTGTAGGATTTCCCCACGCAATTCTGACTTGCATGCCCATGCATTTTAGTTCAAACTGCAAAAGCTAGTAGGAGCAATAGGAATAATTATCAGACTTAGGTTCATACACTTTAGTGAATATTAAACTGTTACCTTCTTAACACATTGCCTTTTGTGAATGGTGCTGTTTTTAGCCATGCCCTGAACTACACACCCGTCTGACTACAGACTCCACATGACCCCTAGGCAGGAAAATCTCTTCTGAAGCCTTAATGGAGGTGTCATGTGAGCAAGCACAGCCCCTGAGTGACATGTGCATTATTCTCTGTGTGGACGAACATCTGAAAATTTGGCTCTCAGACCACACTGGGCAATCTGTGAGAGTTGAACTTGACACCTAGCAGCCAGGCTTACTTGTAACTTTGGTCTCATAGCGATGGTGATTCTTGCTATGCAATCCTTTTAACCCATTAACCTTAGTTAAGTGGCCGGTTCTAGTTGGTATAGGAGACCGGTGGATACACAGTTCCTTTTCCTGCATTCTTGGTGACAACTTTGGCTTAAGGAAAAGCTATTCTCTTTCCCTTCCCCACCACTTCTGCCTTGTGCCACTTTGTCATTTGTGCTTATGCAACTATTTACAGGGTTATAAGGTGAACTGGATGAAGCTTAGAAGTAAATTAATCTGCTTCCTTGTTCCATTAAAAAAAGGAAAGACTCTCTTAAAGGGGCATTGATACACTTGGAAAAAGAATTATGCTTTCACTGCCTAGCACTATTTGATCATTTTTTAATTATTATATTTAGTTCATGTTTGAAATGAAACTGTTTCTAAAGAAGGTGCTGAGAGCACAGAATTTTGAAAATGGGACATCCTAATTATCCTGCAACTTCTTTCCTTAGCTTAAAATAATCACTTCAATGAAAAATTACCAACTTTTCTGGAAATCTTTCCTGAAAATAATCCATTTTAATATCTTTTTAATTATTGTTATTACTAGTATTTGTCTAGACCTCATTAAGGGTAAGCAGCACCTCAAGAGGCTAGCCAGCAGTTACAAACACATAACTTGTGCACGTGCATGCATATAGTTTGGCTGGATATAGCTTAACAGGCTACTCTGAGGACAAGCTCTCACTTACTGGTCAGAGAGATAAATTAGCAAAGGATACCAAGGTTACTAACACTCATTACCAAAAGAAAATAAAAACAACAAAAGCCAACATACTGTCCATTCTTAACTGAGGTATAAACCTGCCTCTGGTCAAAAGACTTTCTTGTCACTTTCTGAGTCCTGGCCAAATTCCTTGTGGCACATTTTTATTTTAGGGCTATGATGTTGCCTGGATGGGGTTAGATGCAGCATCCCACACTATTTTGCCAAAACCAGTTGTTTTATTTGTTGTCCATCTTCAGGTTTATCCCAGAGTTGGCTGTATTTTAGATGACGAGGGAAAGTGGTTCTTGTGATCACTTTTTTATTTAAATGGACAAAATTGCTTGCTGTTTCTCTAGGAAAATGCTACGTCAACTTTAAAATTTTGTGGCTATAAATGCACATACAAGTTAATCTTGAGCAATGTTTTGATGTCCTTTTCTTCATATGCTCTTTTTCTTTCATATCTCTACTATAATTCTGTCCTTTGTTCTTATTTGAACACTTCTTGCCTCACAGGCTTCTGGCATGACAAGTCAAATTATTACCTCTCTTTGCTCCCATGTACAAGAAAACAAGAATGCTGTCCTTACTTGGGGAAGGGAGGACCAGACAACACATTTGGATAAATGCTGTGCCAGCTTTGAAATGTCTTCTAAAATTCTGTTAATGTTTCTCTGCCATGCATGAGGCTTGCATCAAGTGTCTTTTTCAACAGCATCACTGGAGACAACCATTTATCAGGTGTATATTGTATGGCAGAACGGTGTTTGGAAATTCCATTTGCCATATGTTATTCATGATCCTTGCTCACAGCCTTCATTTGTCAGGGGATTTAGATCTCAGCTGTGTTTAGTTTTTGGGGCTTGAGAACAAGTTGACCCACAGGCAGACACCTAATGATATAATTTGTTCAGTGCAAAAGGTTTGACTGCCCTCTATCAACCTTTATGCAGACAACTCCTTTGAATACAGTAATGGATGACAATATCAAAAGCATAAATCTCGGCAAACTTCAAGGTTTCCTGGAAAACATGACTCTTAAACTTTAGGCACATAGACATTTGGCACAATGTCAGAAACTTTCTGGACTATTCATTTATCCAACTCTGGCCAAAAATAACCAAAGACTCTATGTGTCTGTTGATTTGTTTTGAAATCCATTCAAAACGGCAAAGAAGTTAAAAAGTAAGAGACCAGCAATTGAGAAACAAGACTTCTGAAGTATGAAAGATCCTTTTCTGTATCTTACAACATGTGGTGCTAACAAGCCAGGTCATGTCCCTCATACAAAATTCTTTCTGTGAACTTAGTGTGGTTAAATTACCAAGTAGAAATGACATAGTTCAGGTTCCTTATGCTTTTAGAAAGTAGTAAATAAAGGCCTTGCTGGAGGGGCTGCTTCAGAGGAGAACATGATGCAACTGTGGGCTAAGCCCCATGGGCAGGACGGCGCACCCAGGGTAGTGGTCTTCTTAAGCCCTATTAACTTCAAGGGTCCCAGTTTCCCTTTTTTAAAATCTGTCCCCACTTTATGTCTGCCATGTGACATCACCTGGCTTTTTATTCTTTCTCTTCTATGTATGCTTCTACTGCTTTCTCCTGCACTACCCCTACTAGTTGGAGGAGAAACCCATCCTCATTTTCTCTGCTCAGTCTCCCCTTATCTTTCCCCTTGGCATGCATCCTCCTCTTCTAAGCAGTGGGGATGGACAGGAGACACTGCAATGCTGCACTTTCTGCTCCTCTTTTGTCTTGTCATCCAGGCTTGTTGTCCTGCCTGGGAGTACCTGTTGCCGTGCCAATGGACATCCTCAGCTCCTGACTGGAGATGTGCCCTTGATAGCACAAAACATGTTGTCACTGTTTGGTTGGACCTCAACCCTTCTGTTCTTATTGGGTTTCATTTTAAATTATAAGGAAATGGGAGAAAATTAAGTTATTTTCCTGTTTTTGTCAATAGTCCCTTTAGGCAACTTTAGTAACACCATAGACACATAAAGCTGACTGCACTGTTCCTCATCTTTCCTGCTACGTACCCAGCATCTCTTTTAACAGCTTGAGGTTTTCATCATTAAATCCTTCTTCACTCTCACTCATGCCCAAATGCTTACATATTCCAAAAGGAGTGATCAGAAAATAAGAGCAATTATTATAATTTATTAAAAAGCCATTTGCTTTCTTACTGGTTCATGCTATTCCTCTTGTTATTGAATTGGTGAAGCACTTACAGTATTTTGCATCTGCAACAGCCTTTTTTATTTTTATCTACACATCCACTGAAAAAAAAAAAAGCCCTTATTTCTGTTTGGAGCCCTTGAACGCACAGCAGTAATTATACAACAAAACTTGGAGCAGTTTTCCAAAACACACAGTGCACCGACTGCATGAGTCCTTGGAAAGGATTTGTGACAAACTGTCTGGCAAAAGGAATGGTACCTTCTGACTTAGAGCTGCTTCTACAGATGCACATCTCAAGATGCAACTAGGTCCCTCTCTGAAAGCCAAGCTTCATATGAAAGAGGCAGGAAGAGAAACTATGCTCTACTCTTGGACAGAAAATATTCTGTAGGCTACAAACATTTGAGCATGGCTTTTAGGTACCTTAGGGGAAATCACGCTTTTTTCCATATGACTACTTTACATACATGGAAAATGGAGGACAAGGAAGGCCAGTTGGCTGTGAAGAATGGGTAATGGAGAAGAAGTAAAGACAAGAGCAGAACAGATTGTAAGGGAGATAAGGAGTGAAGAAGGAAAGTCAGCAGCAGGTTTTAACTTTCAGAAGACAGGGCAGTAACTCCCAGCCTGTACACAGCTTGGAGACTGCTGTGTCTGTCTCAGAAATACCTCTTCAGCACTGCTGAAGAAAAGCTTCCGTGTTTGAGAGCTTGTCTGTTTTCTCCAGCTATAGGAGTTCCTTTTCTAACAATTTAATGGCAACCACTTATTACTTCTCCTAATGAAAGGTGCTTAATTTTTTAAATGAGCAACAAAGTGGCAATACAGATGCATGAGAGATGGCTACATTTACTTTTCCAGAAACAGGTGCTTAACAATTCATGAACATCACTGGACTTGTGCATGACTGTGACCTCTTCACTAAAGAAATGATCTGGTACAGTGGGGCCAGATGAAGCATCATCCTGTAGCCAAACATGAATATCTGTCTTGCTGTGTGGTCCTATCAGGTAATTCACTCTTTTACCGAAATGTCAGGTTTTGAGGTGGGAAGATAATGAACACATTAGCCACTGTGAGGATAAATCAGTTGTCAAATGCTTTCAACATGTAAGTAGCTAATTAAGAAAAAGCATCATTGCTGCGTTTTGACATTTGCAAATGGGAGATGTAGAGCTCCAGAATTTGGCACATCTGAAACTGCAGAACATGTGTGTGGCTTGGCTTTGCTCAGAGCACAAGTTATCCCAATATTCTTCTGTGAATTACTTGGCAGGCCTTCTTCCCCTGCCCCCACAAAACTGTCAATTTTCAATAGTAAATCTCAGCTCTAAATACTCCATCCTAATTCTGCATCCAGGGCTGATATAAATCAACTAGTTTCCTCCAGTGGACCTATGCTGGTTTCTGCCAGCTCAGCATCCAGCTCTGAGTATTTCCTCACATGCATTGTTCCTTCTGGTTTGACCAGCCCTTGCTCCCCTCTCTAACTAGGCACAGTGGTAATTTGTAGTTGGCATTCCTTGATTTCCTCATCAAAAATGAAACCCCTTCTTTCCTTTCAGATTCCCCACACAGTCTGGCAGGGCTACCCTGCCCTCATTCATCTCTGTCTCATCTCAAATCCCCACTAAGGCACAGTATTGCCAGGCAGTTTCATATGTTACAGGGAAACATCTTCCCAGAAAACTGATGAGTCTGTGGTAATTTGTTTTGGCTAAAATGTTCTCCCTCTGGCTAATGTGTGACAGGGCAAAACCAAGGTGCATGGAGGTGGTCCATTTCAGAGCAGTGGCTGCTAGCTTGTTCTCCTGTAGAATGTTCTACTCCCTTCTAGAGAAATGTGGGAAAATAGCTTAGGAAAAAAACTATTTATTCTTGTGAATAGGAATGGGAAAGATTTAAAGTGAATGAAGATGACAATTGAAAGGCTTTTGCAGTATCCAGTTCATGAAAGGTATTAGAAGGTCATATTCATTCAAGATATCAAATACTTAAAGTTGGTGGACTGACAGTTGGCAGTAGAAGGGATTGTGTCTACTGCTGCTTATGGAGGTCAGACCAGATCCTAGCCCTGACAGCGCTTTCTTTGAGGGTTGACCTCCCCACCTCTGCCTTCAAAGGCAAGTGATGGAAGTTTCTGACTGCAACCTATAAGAAATCAAAAGAAAATAGAATATTTTTCTGAAACAACCTTCAGAACTCCAAAGTAAGGGATGTGAGGACAGTGGAAGTGCAGGGATGAGAGATAAGAAGTACAGTCCTACTCAACGTTTCTGCTCTGGACTTAGTCTGGCTAATAAGCCTAAAAAAGCTTGGGTTGGGGCCTATTTGCAGTTCTAAACAAATATTTACTCAGTCTTGTCAAGTTCATTAACTCTTCAAGTATCCTTACACAGTATACAGCCAAATCATCAGAAGCTGTTGGCTGAAGTCTGATAAAATGAAAAAAAGAGTTCATTTTTAACATATATTTATGTATGTCAGAAAAAGTGCAAACTTCTAATTTTATCCAGCTTTTATTTAACAGATTTGGCATGTCTTACGGTCTGTAAGTTGGCACACTGACACTGCAATCAATGGACCTAAGCCAAGAAGTTATTCTCAGTAATGCAGGCTTTGGCTGTTCACCTTTCAGTGTGTAGTTACCATTTTAAACTTCTGATGCCTACTGCTCAGTAAACCCCACCATTTTCTTGTTTATTCTTCAAATTGCTAAGCCTATTACTGTAGCTAAGAATCGTAAGACATGACAAATAGATATATAGTAAATGTGCCATTATAAAGCAATATATAAAAAATCACATGAAAATATTTTAAAAGAGCCAGAAACATGCAATTTTAACATCTATACATTGAATGAGAGTGCCTAGGAACAGACCGTTACATTGCAGCTTCATAAAAAATTCCTCCAAAGCAAAGATTCTATAAATGTGCCCTACCTTAATGACCCGAATCTAGGAAGAAGTGAGCATTGGGAAGCCTTGCTTCCGTTGCTAGCCTTGAAAGAAACTCTGCGTCTCACCCTGTGGAAGGATTCTGTAACAGAAGAATATTTATTTTTCTATGTGCTCATTATCTACATATTAATTCAGCTGGATACTAACTGTGTGTGCTATGGAATGCTGAATATATTATGGAGTTAGTATCTATTGACCACTAGTATCTTCTGCCTTTACAAGAGTCCTCAAATTCAATTTTTCTTCTGATGATTTATACAAAATCAAATAATTTTTTCCTTCAGAGGTTTGCTGCAGGAAGGATGCATGATGAGGCAAATCCTCAGGGCAGTGACACAGTAGTTTGCAATCACCTTTACTAAAGCAATGAACTATGGGCAACTTGGATTTCATGTCTTTCCGAGGAAAGTTTGGAGGACGTTCTGTGGGGCTGAGTGATGTTTTCTCTGTCTCTCTTTTGACAGAGAGATCTGAGCTGGACTTTTTTTTTTAATTGCTCTTCTTCTTGTTTGATTTGGCTAATTCTGTTGGAAACTTCAAGGATCAAACATGTATTTGCTATAGAAGATATTCTGTCTCCAAAGCCAAACAAGTAATAGGATATGCAGACACGCTGTGAACATTTTAAGCAACGGCTGTACGCACTCTAGGAAATTTAGTGTGGGCTTCTTCATGAAGAAGACTTTATTTCAGTGTGACACAGAATAAACAACAAAGCTTTTGTATTCAAGCTTGATATTCTGCCAGGAAGACCCTGTCTCCAGGTGTGCCCTGCTTCTCCTTCCCTCACTTCTTAGAGGACAGTAAATGCACTTTAGAGCACAGCTCAGCAGTATGGAGGCAGCCTTGCCATGCAACTCAGTGGGTACCTGTCACATCTAAAGGTATCAGCTGCAGGTAAAAAGGACTATTTGGGGCTGGTAACTATGACCTATTTTCCCTTCTATTAAATATCAGGCTGAAGTGTACCTATGTGCACAGGTATTATATGATCAAAAACCCTCTGGAAGATTCCTATGGCATTGTAGCACCTAGGCAAGCCCATACAAGGAGATCTGTGGGGAAATGAGGAGGCTGTGTGGGTGACAGGACAAATGGTTGTGATTCTTGAAACAGACCACTCCTTCCCATAGGGAGAGGGAACATAACCAGTGCAAAGGTGAGTAACCGTAACCACATCCATTTAATATCTCAGGCAAGGCGGTTTTTTTTCCTCATAGCCTTCCAGGAGCCTCTGACTGCCCTTTGTATCCTCACAATCATCCCACAGAAAGGGCAGCCACCCTGCCCTGCCAGGCAATGCAAGCACCAAGGGCTTTGCCTCCTCCAGCCAGACTGAAAGGGAGGGAGCTGGGAAAATGGCATGCTGATACAGGGGAAGCAAAGGAAAACAGAGGGAAAGAGATGTGAAACCTGATCCATCTAATAACATCAAGACTGATAGTGATTTTCCACTCTATCTAGTAGGTCAAATGATCTTATATTGCAGAGTTAGAGAGAAAGAAGATGGAAATATTTTCATTTTCTCTCAGAGTCAATATTTCCCAAGTTGGAAATTAATCATTGTAAAAGAAGTTTAAGGGGAGTCTGTCAAGGTTTATTTAGGCTTCAAAATAACTTTTTAAAACACTGGCTTTTGTTGTTGTTGCAGGTTTAGAGGTCAGAGTTTCCCTTCACAGCATTCTTCTCTTGACAAATGATTTTTGCAGCAGCCAGCCAGGTATTTTTTTATTTTAAAGTGACTTCTTGTGTGTCCTGCCATAAGCAAAACCATGCAGATACAGTGGAAAAGGCAGTGCATCCACAGCCAGCTCTATTAATGTCTCATGAAAAAAAGGAAGACATCTTACTTTTTTTTTCAGATTTTTTTTTTAAAAAGATCATCGCAGTGAATCTTCATCTACCAACCTGTTACCTAATTCTAAATCAATTACATTTTGAATCTAGCTAATGACTACTAAATACTGCTATTAATTCATAGAAACTTCCACTAGAGTGCCTGGATTAATGGCAGCTGGTCATTACCTGTGGATGAAGTTTGTCATCTGGAAAACAGTTATAAATTGCAAGCTGGGCCTGAAAGAATATGTCTGAAGAAAGGGTGAGAAGAACTTTTCTATCTATAAAATAGTTTTAATCAGTTTCTTTCACCAGACTTTGCACCTTTCAGAAGGAACAAACAGAAATTCAAGAGGAAAAAGATATATCAAAACAATTAGTCTCTCCTGATCAGCAATGTCTAAATGGGATCACTTGGGCAAAGTTCCTTTATATGCCTGCTTTTAGAAGCAGCCTGGACCCGAAAATGAAGAGAGTGCCTCAAATAGCACAGTTTTCCCTGTCACTTCATTCTAGAAGCTGAATCAGATTCTGCCCCACAGACTAGAAATAGCCCTCCAAAAATCTGAACAATTCACTGGGAGAGCTGTTGAGATTAACAGCAGGAACAAAGCTGGCTGCACCCCTCTGTGACTTAACCACAGTGGAAGACAGGAACTTCACTGAAGGCCTGCGACTCCAAAATGTTGTTTCTTCTTATCATCCATCAGAATACATCTGTAGAAGCTTTCTGGCAGAGACGCCAGATGTTTTGGTTCTCTTTATCATCATGCATTGATTATTTCTTGTTTGTTCAAGGCTTGTTTATGGTTTTATATTTTGTTTCTTCAGTGATGACTTTAATTATTTGACAATAGGCACTTGTTATTTTGCTAGACACTTTTAATGTTGTACTGTTATACTCCAAGGGAGCCTTGCAAGTTCGTAATAATAAAAATATTAATAAGTAAATAATGTTTTAACTCCAGCCATTGTTGCTGCAATTTTTTGGCACTCATTTGAAGAACAGCTTCCCTTAGGAATTTACCTAAGAACTACATGGGACCATGCCTGTTATATATTTGGTTCACTGCAAATGTAATGATCTCTCTTTATTCCATATACACTGGAAGACAGTAGATCTTTCCCTGGGAGGCAACTGGAGCAAATCACTATGACATTTCTTATCTGGAGGCTCAGAATTAAACTGGGACACAAAGTGCCTCCCAGACTGCCAGAGCCTCCTGTGACCACACAGCACTGCAGAACTTCACACAGGTTGATATAAAATCTGTTTTCTAAAACTGACAGCCACTGTTTTACACTGAGGGCTTTAAGTCCAACCTACTGAAACCCAGCTACACAAAAGACGATTGCGTGTGCTTCCTTGTGTCTTGTTTGTTTTGTAAATATTCTACTATGAGTGAATTAATGACACGAGGCAAAGAGGGCTCTCTCTGTCTCATTGACTTTGGCAGAGTATTGTCCATGTTTGCCGAACATGCTCAGTGGGTTTGCATGATGTATGGGTGGGCTGTTTGCCATCAAGCAGCATTACTACATAAGGAACACTTTTTTTACCTCTCTACAGTTTGATGTGGGCAGGGAAGGGTGAAATAGGGAGCAGGGAAAGGGTTGAAATGGAGGACCAGACTTTGAGTACTCTGGAAACCAGGGATTATAAGACATGAATCATGCAGTAAATACAGAGCCAAACGTTTGGATGAACAGAGCCCTTAACAATTAATTAATTGTTGACTTTAACTGCCTGTGCTGCAGATGTGCTATCATTTCTACAGAGTAGTCCCTCACCAATCTCTTTAAGTTGTTTACAAAGTAATTGGTAAATGCAAAAAAAAGAAAAAAAGAAGTTATTTGTATGAAAGTTGCTTCCACATATGCACAGATGCGTAGGCGTGCATACAATGAAAATAGGAGAAAGGTTGAAGTCTGCATGATGTTTGATTTTATGAGAGTTTATGAATGTCCCTTGGAAAAGATTTCATGTCTTATTCTCCCATGCTTCCTGGATTTTGATGTTTCTCATAAAAAAAGCAGAATATCCCTTCATTTACAAAATGAGTTGGATTTAACTCCATAATTTGTAAATATTTATACATATTTCCAAAGAATACATGGGCTGAACTGCATTTTTTCCTGATTACTTATATGCCTCAATATATCATCTTAGCTCCCACATCTTGTACTTGCAAAACCGAACTTCCAGATGAAAAGTCTGTACAAGATGACAACAAATTGGCAGGCTGCTGCAAGAGGAACAATCTAAGTGGCATGCAATGCAGACCTGAACAAATGTGATATGCAGTTATTTTCCATTACATTCTTTCAGGTTTATGGCTACAAAGGAGCTTTCTGGTATTATACCCAAGTCCTACAAATGCTTACACACATGCTTAACCTTTTACGCTATATTCAGAGATAAGACTGTCCCACTGCATTCAGCAGAATTACTCCTATGCAAAGTACCTTCAAGATTAAATCTCAGGTGATTTGAAGCTTAGATGCAACATGGAGTACGAAACAGTAATTTCATTTTTTATCATACATTTCTTCCATCTATATTTCCTATGCCACCACAGGATTGAAGCAGAATTGCCTCTTTTAATTTGTAACACACCTATGCAATTAAAAAACGTCACAAACAATGGCAAGAGGGAGTCAAAACAACCAAAATCCCTTGAAAGGAAGCTGAGGCAGGTGTTCAGAATCAAAGACATCATGTATGCTCAACCCAGGATTTGCACATAAACTCTGTTGCTTGAGACAATATCTGCTTACAGTACTCGGTAACCTCACTGTAAGATCTTAAGGCACTTAATTCATTTTTCACTGAGTCACTCTGCAAATCCATCTGAACAGGATAGGACATGGTAATCAAAGCATTTACTGAAATACAAAACCCTTTCACTTTGATTTTAACATCATCAACTTACTACCTTTCTTTCACTCCAGGTTTTCTATTTCACTGTATTTATGTATTTTCCCTCACTCCTAATCATTAAAAGGGCATCAGTGTACATGTTCATAAATGTGTGTTTCTGCTACATTACTAAGAAACGGGTAGAAATCTGAGGAGTTTTGATTATTCGACTTGAAAGGTGTTCACAAGCCTGACTTCAAGGATGTGTAATTTAAAGAACCTCATGATATTTGGAAAGTCGGGTCATATTTGCTAGTCAGTTTGGAGACATTATAAACAGATCAGAAACCTACATTTATAACCACTTCAGAGAGCACCCATCACTATCTCCCTCTTTTCTCCCCCTTGGTACACGTGCACAGAAGAGGAGACATCTCATGACTCACCACAACTCCTGCAGCTCTGGACTGCAGAAAAGTTCACTGGTGTTTATAAGATGTTTGTGGTGACCCCCGCGCTACACTCACGTAATGAATTTCAGACTGTCTACCCAAGCCTTTTGACTATCTGTCCAATCGCTCTGAATTCTTAACCTCACACTTCCTCCTACTGCACATCCTTCTGGGAGACACTGGAGACTCGGGACAAAACATTTTAAAGCCAGTGCCCACAGCTTGTCAGTACATCCAACACAAGACCCTAGTGTGTTGTTTATTTTAGCGTACATCTCCACCCCCTTCACTTGCTCACAGGAAGGGTTTTCCTTACAGATCAGAGCCCTGCACTTGAGAGAAATCTTCTTTCCTTTTCCTGGGTCTTCTTTTTTTTCTTACCAAAAGAGAGAGATTACTGTGTAAGAACAGTTTCAGATCCTGCTTCACTGGGACACAAGGAAAAATATACTTTCTCTGCTACTATATTCATCCCCAGAGTCAATTATTATAATTTTAAAAAGAAATAACCCCTGCATCCTTACTTCTTCAGAAAGCCAGCCTTTAGTAAGCTGACCTAACAGAAACTGGAAGCCCTAACTAACCCCTTGGCTAATGCATGATTTACCTACGCCAGCGCGAAGTGTTCCACATATTAGCTGGAGAAAATACACTTCTAGTTTGTAATCTTGATGAATAGTTACTGAATTTATTTATTTGTTAGTGCTCATTTTAGTAATCCATCATTATTTTGAAGACTTTTACAAATATTGCCTTGAAAGTTCCAATGAGTGATGTATTTGTAAAAAGAAAGCCTTACAGAAGGGCAAAGTTCAAAAGAAAATTCCCTCAAAGGAAAGAGCTGATGCCATCCCACCAGACAAATGAACGCTAGCACCGGACAAAACAGACTGCACATAAAATACATTAACAGTACAGGTGGTTTGCCTTGGTCATACTTCATGTTACATGCTTATTTTACAGGTATCTTACAAAGGGTTAATGGGCTGCTTCAATGCCAAGCCCATGTAACTTCCCACTGAACCCAAAGAACAGGAGGGGACTATATGAAAAGGGAAACCAGGTGACTCCAGCCTTATAAAGCAGCACTCATGTGGAAAAGATTAAATGATTTCTATACTCAGGACTATTTTTTTCTTTAATGTCTTGTTAATAAAGATTATTAGAGCATTGACCAGCACGACCTGATTTCACCAGAGTATTATAAGAATCAGTAATCTGCATGATTGACTATCAGGTTCTTGGAACCTTTAAAAATGTGTTCTCTCAGAAAGCATTGTCATTTTCCTGTGAGAGCACAGATTTGAATTGGCTCTACTACCATGTTTCTTTCAGAGCTAATGATGTAACGCAGAAGATGAAAATGCTGAATGACACAGCATGATATTTAGGTCTATATGAAAGATAGAGTTTCTAAACACAGGGTGGTGGAGGGGTTCTCAAGCCATGATTTTCAGGGAACAGTTTGCTACCTGATATTCAAGACATGGTGGTAAATAACTCTAAATAATTCTCCTTTAATCAACTCCACAGTAATAGGGAGAGAAACTTAGACATTAGGAAGGACTTTTTTCTCCTTCACCAAGAATAATGAATTGGTTAAATGACCTGAGGGGCAAAGTTGTTGGGACAAGGCAGAAGGTCAGTCAAGGAGTAATTAAATGCTGTCCTGTGGGAAAATGGTAAGTGTAGTCCCAAAGAGTGAGCTAAAAAAAGGCTAAGAGTAGCAGAGGTAGAGGAGTAGAACATCCCCCTGCCAGTAGTCTCATGGTGTTGCAGGAAGAAGCCACAGAACAGGGGGTTTATTAGGACTGCAATAAATACCAAGTTATCAGAGTAAGGCGGAATTTGGATATAAACTAGAGATGGAGTTAAAGCACATGCTCATTACTCTCACCTCTCACAAACTGTGGGCCAATGCACATGAGCCCAGAACATCAGTCAGCTGTGACTATTCATGTCAGCATGCCACGAGCAGGTAGCCGCCTGCAGACATTTGGTCCAGGTCCCTTCAATCTCAGTGTTTCTGCCACAGACAGCATCCATAAATCCAGAATAAAAAACCATAATTCAGTGGCAGACACTGCTTCCGCTGTGAGGGAGAGGCTAAAGCAAGTCAGTCTTGTTTAGACTGAATTTGCTTGCCCTGAGTTACACACTTATACAGGGGTAAGGAACACCAGAGCTACACAGACAAAGTGCACAAGGACTCTGTGGTCTGTGCTCTTTATTGTGTGGCCATACCTGTATTAGTAAATCAATACCAATGTCAATTCCTGCAGACACGAGTCAAATCCACCAAGCTGTTAGAGCTGTTCCTGGCCATTTGTGGGGGTCTGATCCAGTTAAAGCTGCCCCTTTCCTCTTGTCTTGGGCATTACCTGGAAGTCAGTATGTCAGAGAGTACACCCAGTGCTCCCTGTTGGCCCCATTGCCAAGGAATGGGTCTGCATACTTCTATAATCTACCTGCACAGGCATAGTCAGAGACTCTCTAAGAGATAAGGCATTAGGAATCCTGGTCTGAATGCAAGATTAACCTCAGCAAGAACAGAGAGAGTTCTCTGTCTCTCTGTGATGAGTGATATAGGACAAGAGCAAAAACTCAACCTGGCCCAGAGTTTGGTTTGAGGTTTTTTTAAGGATTTTGAACCACCTGCAAATGTTTCTGACTGGTAACTCTAGTGCAAGCTGTCTTTGGAAAGAAAAAAGAACAGACAGCCACAAAGCATTACTTTAAAGCTGAAGGATGGCAGGATGGGCAAGAAGATCATAGCCCAGTACCACCACTGTATCACCTCTACTTGAACAGCAAGTCTAGAGCCTAGTTAGACTAAGAATCTAGACTAAGAATCAGGTTAAGAGAAACCTGCTGCTCAGGTAAGGTAGCACACTCTGTTATCCTCAGCCTAGCTCAAGACATTTATCTAATAAATAGCTGTAATAACATAAAGCTTAGTATGAGCTGCAAAGCCCTCCTGAGAAGAAACACACACCCAGTAGCTGTGACTTGTAAGCAGCTAGCAGGGGGAAAGCTAACCAGTATCAAACCAGATCAAGAGCATCTCCATTACACTGCACTACTGATACACCTCAAAAGCTCTGGGTTTCAGCAAACCTGTTAATACTTGGAAGAACTAGCATAGCTACACTCTGGATGAGCAGAACCCTGACAGCATATTTATGCAAACATTAACTTTTTCCCTATTTCTCCCCCCACCCAAACCAAAACTAAACAAAAATACATGTATTGGTGTTCCCAGCACACTTCTTCCTTCCCACAGAAAAGGAGAAGGTAACCCAGGGATTCTTAATTCAACTGCTCACTAAGTTTTCTCCCCAAAGTTATAGGTACAGATAGGCATCTGAAGAGGTAGATGGTCACCTACATGCTGTTAAAACACCTGCCAGGTTCTCCACGGCATAAGAAAGGACACAGACAAGAGAGCTAGAAACTTTTCCAAGTACAAATCTAGAGACATACGCTCAATATCTTCCATTTTCTTTCCTTATGATTTTTCTGATGAAGGTTATGTCAGCCCCATACTACTACAATCTTTCCACATCAGTCTACACCACTATCAATCCCATCTACAACCCAGAAAACCCTATGTATAAAGATTTATCACCTTCATACTTATATACCTACGTATATATCTACCAATGCACCTTCACAACTCCAGTTCTTACGGCTCTCGGGAATATAATGCAAATTTTAAAAATAGCACAGAGAGCAGGCAACAAACAAATCCAAACTCCTTCTATTATCTGAAGTCCCTACAAAACCTAAAAAAAAAAGCCCCCCTAAACAAAAATCCAGACTCTCCCTGCCAGCACTCAATCCAGTTTCATCTATTTCCCTTTCCTTTTTCTAATCCTCTTTTATGCCCATCAGCTGGTCCTTTTAGTGTAACATGGCCCAGCTGCATCTGCACCACTACTATTTAACCCCTTCTTGTCTGGTTCTATGTTTCAGGATATACAAAGAGAGGACTGATATAAAGACCTATGGATTGCTATAGGCAGTCTTATCTGTTTTATCTTCTTTTCTTAATATCTTGGAAGTGTAAGATATTTTCTCTCATATTTTAGTACATACAGGAAGAAAAAACAACCAGTCTATTCGGGCATAGAAAAAATCACCTTGGGTCTGACCCACAAGCATAAGAACTGTGTACCAAGCTAGCCAGTGTTTGCTAACAGGCTGATGGTGCCCTTAAAACCAGAGGAACTTAATTGCAGATTTGGCTGCTTGAGGTTATCATTAATTCAGTTTCACTATTTACTTGCTTAAAAATTTCCGCCCTTCTTTCTCTGTGTTAGGTTTAACAAGTTGAAAATAATCATAAACAGCCATTAGAATATATTTGGACAATAAATTTTAAAGCTTTTTTTCCCTTCTGAGCATTCAATAGGAAATTTAGTTAGGCTCCTTCCTGGGATGAACCATTTGAATGATTGTTCGAAGCAGTCCTGGATTTGACCAGTTTAGTCTGTCCAGACTGAAAAGAAGCAAACATTTCACATATTGCCATAAAGCATTGACCTCTTCTAACATAATTCTTGCTTTGTTGTAAGGATTTTTTTAGTAATTCAGGAACAGATACTACAGCAAACACATTAGATATCTGCATTTCATGAAAATAACAATTGAGTGATGAGATGAGATAAGATGAGATGTGAGGTTTCCTGGGATGTGAGTACTAAAACTGAGTCCAGATATTTAAGGAAAGTCTTAGGTAGTTACATAATTTGGAAATCTTTACCACCAAGTCATTACACACCCAAAAGTGATTCAATTTGGAGTGCAAAAATCGTACAATTCCAATTTGGGGAGTACTTTTTCTGGGTTTTACTTTCTCAGATCATACCTCTATTTTTGTATTTTGACAATGCTAGGATTCCGTAGCACAGTTTAAGAAATATTGAACAAATCCAGAAGCTTCTCATTATGTAAAGATTCATTCATTTCCTTAAGACATGGGTTATCAAAGCTCATTCTTGCCCACAACACTTCTCCTAACTTGCAGAGTAAATCCAGGTATGAATATAAGCAGGACTTTAATAATAGACAGCCAAATCTACAGGCTGGACTGAGCTCTAACCAAAGAATGATGTTCGGGATTTGCACATTTTTAACCACCAGAGTATCTTACACCAGGTATTTTTTTCACAGGACTCCAGCACTGTTCTTAGCACTCTAAACTGAACATTCTCAAATTATTCTTAAAGCTAGTCAATGAGAAGATGCGTGTCTCATGTCTGACTTTCTGATTTTTAGGCATACGGGTGTGATTTTTTATATATATTATTTTTCCCTCTCTGCACTGTACAAACCCCCACTTAAGCAACAAGGGAAAGCTGATCATCTTAGAATCATAGAATTGTCA
>VZZY01022360.1:0-13917 GCA_013400335.1 Eurystomus gularis
TTTTAGTTCCTGGGAAAAGCTCTGAGGTTTTTTTCCATTTAAAGAAACAGGCTTTTACATCTCTCCCCACCCTCTCTCCAAATGGACACGATTGCTTTAGTGAGATGCCGTCTTCAAAATTTAAACAAGTCGACAGAGGCTTTAACATATGACACAATTATTACTGTAAGCAGTGTTATCAGTTTCTGAAATTTACAGAAGCAGGATTTTAATGAATGGGTTTAGTAACTTTGTGTTGTGTTCTTTCACATCAGAACACTTCAGTATGCTACAATACACAAAATTTAAATGCTGGAGTTATAATTCTTAGATGTGATCTGTTTGCAGTTTTTTACTTAGAATTCAATAGGTGACTAGCATTATGGTATTGATTTTTGCCATTAGGTGTTTCCAGCCACCCCATGATTCCATGAGACCCGTAGTAGTAGATTTGTAGTACACCATCATGTGTATTGTATTGTAAAAAAGGCTCTTGGGTAAGATGCAAAATAAATTTTTAATACGATGAAAAAAAGATGTTTTGCACTGTGACTATATAGCCCCTGTTTAAAAAAATAATAATCATTGTGGTGGTTGCAGTTGAAAAAGAAGCTGTTTTAAATTTATTTGTGCATCCTTTACCAAGTGAGGGCTTGAGTTTTTTTGTCAGAGGAACTACAGCTGACTGATCAGTAATCATACAGCTATCCATGGTGGGTGTTAATTTTAAAGAGAAAACAAAAGTACAGAGTTAAACTCTCAGCAGGATATTAACTAAGCTAGATAACTGGATTTCCACACCAAACCCAATGCATATTTGTTTTTCCAGCTGTTACAATAGTTATATAAGCAATTGGTTTAAATATTTTGAGTTGATACCTTAATTCAGTACTAATAATACACTGTTTTGATTCATTGTGTTGAGGGGTCACGTAGTTTTCTACAGGGCTCATGTTTTCAGTAACTTAAATGATTATTCAAATGTTTGTTTCCCCAGACAACTGAACTTTGTGTTGATTAATGTGAAAGATGTGATTTGGGCAAAGCAGAGAATCACCATAAACAGTGCCTCAGCCACATGCTTCTAGTTTCAGTGGCCTCTTTATTACAAACATGTGAAATTACATTGGTATTGCTTTGTTTTAAACAGGCTCCTATTAGTGATGGCCTGACAAACATGACTTAGCATAAAAGTTAGACCTTCACTGGTCCATAGTTGTGGACTATACACTACACTCTTTCCATGCAAGAGGCCATTGCTGTATTGAGTATTTCAGAAGTAATAATAGATGCAGGGAGGGTGCCAGGCCTTTTTGTGCTGCTTTGGGTCCTACTTCTTCCTGGCTTTTTGTGCAGTAAGGCTCATTCTGTGCTTCACTGCTTGTAGGGCTGATCTGCCTTTCTCTGCATGCTTTTCATTTGTTCTTTTCTTTGCTGCTGTAGTTTGAGAGGTGCCCTTGTTTTCCCAGAACACACCACTTTGTTCTTACCTATATTTACCATAGCTGCTATTTGATGTTTTTATTCTTAGGTGCTTCTTGGTGCTCTGCCTTCTTAAAAAATGGTATCTAATAATGTTTATGAAAGACATTTTATATAATGGTGTGTTGTGTGTGTTTGTGTGTGTGAACTCTCTATAAGATTGTCCTGATTAAAGATGATAATGTAAAGTCTGCAGTTTGCTGTTTCTGGAGGGTTTTTTTGGTTGTTAAAGCTTCTGGGCCACTCAGCCATGGGTGTACCCCATCTCTTAAGAGGATTCTGATAAATCTGACTTTGGGACAATAATTTTCTAAACAAAATCGGTTTGCTGAAAGGATGATTAACTCTGCAGAAATTTCCCCAACACAAGCATTGTTGGGTGTGATGTTGGTATAGTAAGAAAAATCTGTGCAGATACAGGTTAGACGTATTCTTTGTCTGCTTAAGGTCATTTGTTGTCTTCTGTTGATTACAAACCTGCAATTAATAATTGAGATTTGAAGTACTTGGGTTTTGGCCTTGTGTTATATTACCTTCTGAGAATAGAACAGGAAGGGAAAAGGAGGACAGACTGGCTACCAGTGCAACTCCCATTGCAGTTATCTGGAAGGAATTATCAGTGGGATGAGGCAGACTGGTTTAATTAGACTACTGAAATCAAGCTCATAATTTCTTAAGGCCAGAAAGGACAATTGAAGTTATAGACCAGGTTAGTGCACTTGGTAGGAATTCTTGCATTGGATCTGGCCGTGGTTTTGTATGTAACCGTGACACAAGTATTATGTACTTTTAGCATAATTCATCTTTGCTTCTGACTGTTTTACAGGTGTTCCAGGCTGAATTACAGAAGCTTATATACCTCTGAAAGCCTTGGGCACTGTAAAAGGCTTGTGTAATCCATGCTGTTCTTTGCTCATCTCTGAAACTGAATTGCCTTATTCTGTTGGGTGACCAACACCTTTTCCTTTGTTGGGGTTTTAGCCTTTGCATTTGGGTTGTGACAACCTAAGTTGTTTAGAACTTGCCTAGCTGAGAGCCATGTCTCACAGTGCCATATGTGTAATTGGGCTCCTTTAGATGCCCTTCTTTCAAGGGATCCCTGTTTTATTGGACTCTTGTAGTTCTGAGCCTGCAATGACTATTAGGAACTTTTCAGAGCTTCTTAGCTGCTGAAGCTTCAGACGGGTACAAGGATGATAGCTGGTGATGGTCAAGTGCTGTTCATGTCTGTGAGTTCACTTCTTCCTTTTTGAGGGTATGTTTTCACTTGCTGATACTATACTCTTTAACTGAAAGGTACATCTCTCCAATGTCAGTACTTCCATTTATTCATAAATGTGCATTACAAGATACTACTTTGATTTAGAAGCTTTTCTTTTACAGCCAATTCTATTTTGTACATGTTCTTTCTAGGTACAGTGTGAGATAGATATGAATAAAGTAGCTGAGAAAACAGTTTGGTTTTTTTCTCCCTGAGGATGAATTTAACAAAATTGACTAGTCCTATCTGGAAAAAATACCCTTTTTGTTTTCAGTTCCATTATCTATCATTTCTATTGTATAGGTAAAACCAAAAGATGTAGAATTTCTGTTTAACTTGATGAGATCTGAACTGTGTGTCACTTTTCTTGTTGTGCTTGCATGACCTTAAAGCGTGTTGTATTTGGTTCCATGTGCCCACATGGCAAATTGTAATACATTGCATGCAGGGCAAACATCTCAGCATGCTATTTGCAGTTTACAGCCCACAAAAATGTCGGACATTTTTAAAGGTTATTTGTGGGATAGCCAAAGAAGGCTGGATGAATTTTGTTTCCAAATTCAGCTTGAGATTTGATGACCGTGCTGTTTCCAGCTTCTTTCATCAGTATGGAAGAAGCAGGGAGGGACACTGCGCACCTGTCTGATACTGAGAGCTCAAGTAGTGAGGGAGGGGGAAAAAAAAAAACCCAAAAACTTTTTGGCAAGCACTTGCAGCAAGGCAGTGGGGAATCAGTACAGAAATGGTAGCTGGTGTATGCTTTCCTGATGGATCAGAGGCAGTTATTCCACACTAATGCCAAGACTGTTATGAAAGGCTTTTAAGTTCTTTGCATATTCTTGCAATACCAGGTCTGGCTTGAAAATGTGGAGAAGTGGGGCTCCACTGCACTGCAGAAACAGGATTTTTAAAATACCCTAGTAAAATCTGTGGGCATCTTTCACCCTCACTTTGCAGTATGTCCTCATTGCAAAAACCCATTGTGACATGGATAGCTAAATGAGGATGCTTATATTGGAGCAGATCACACAGGGCAATAGCTGTTTTTTTGTTCCCTTGTTTGTGAATCCATAACAGAAGCCATAGTAGGAGCAAGGTGACAATTAGTAACATTTTATTTTCAGTTCTTTCAAGGTAAAAAAAGGGGTAACTTGATAAACAGCTGGAGAGAGCTCTTTCTTACCTTGCTGTCTGAGATTTTTTTTTTTACTGCATTATTCTTGTATATTGTATTTTTTTTATATAGGGAGACCAAAGGGGAAGTGATCAATGATGGTGGCCTGCTAAGCTTTTGATAGGTTTTAAAAGTACAGGTGCTGAATATATGCCCTCCAAAATTAAGACATACACTTTGTTTACCTGTCTGCACTTGTACTTTAGTTGACTGTTGTTTTGGAGTTTTATAGTGTACTGGCCTGATTTGATTAGTAACACTTCTGTACCTTTTGGCGTTGCTTCCTAAGGCATTGCTGCTTTGACAACCTTGGCTTCAGAACCACTAAAATGGTGTGTGCTTACAGTATTTTCACTTTCCATTTCTTGAAAACAGGAACAACACTTTTAATGAAGAAAAAATCTTAAGAAAAAGCAACTTTAAACCCCTATGACTTGCTTACCTAGTGTTAAGGTATCGGTAGGATCTGGGCTCTGCCATGTCTTTCAAGATCTGCATTCATATCAGTCTTAAAAGTTTTTGAGTACAGCATCTCTAAATGTTTTTGTGGGTGGATTCTTTATAATTTTGCTGCTGTGGTTCAGATTGGTCAACAAATGTCAGCATTTTTCTGAAGGGCAGAGAATAAAATGACTGCTGTAATATCTTGTGGTTTCTATTTATATTTGACAATGGAGATTGTTCTGCGATTTGTATCGGTATAAATAACTTCTTGGGTGTTTGAGCAATGCTCTGTTTCCACAACATAGTATAAGCCTCCCCTGACACTGTCATTTGAATCTTGGATTTTGGTACTTCAGCAGTTTCTCTAATTTCTGCTGCCTTTTTGATATGAATCTTTTGTAAATGTTCTTCAAGTTTTTTCATTCCCTTGACCCCACCCTCCTTTAAGATTAATGTAGTTCTTAGTTTCTGGATTTTTTTTTTTTTTGTCAGAGCCTATCCAGTGTAGATGCTGTGTAAAGAAACACACCCCTCATCATAATTACAGTAAATAAGGAAGCTGTGTCAATGGTAGCCTTCCCAGAATGAAATACATCACTTATTTAACCAATCTCATGACCTTCATGCATACTTTACTAATTACATAGCAATCTCAGAACTTTTCCTCTAATAACACAGTAAAGAGCTCAACATCAAGTAGAGTTTTTCTCTCTAAGATGGGAAGAAGTGGACCAGTCAGTTATAGTGGAAAAACTGCTGTTTTCCAACTCTTTCGATCCATATAAACCCAAACGCTGCAGAAAAGAATAATCATAGAATGGTGTAGCTTGGAAGAGACCTCAAAGATCATCTAGTTTCAACCCTTCTGCCATGGGCAGGGACACCTTCCACTAGATCAGGTTGCTCAGAGACCCATCCAACCTGGCCTTGAACACTTCTAGGGATGGGGCATCGGCACCTCCCTGGACAACCTATTCCAATGCCTCACCACCCTCATAGTGAAGAACTTCCTTACATCTATTCGAAATATACCCTTTTCTAGTTTGAACCAATTACCCCTCATCCTATTACTACAAGCCCTTGTAAAAAGACCCTCCCCAGCTTTCTTTTAGGCCCCCTTCAGATACTGGAAGGCTGCAGTGAGGTTTCGCAGTAATGTCTCCTTCTCCGGGCTGAACACCCCTAACTCTCTCAGCCTGTCATCACAGGAGATGCTCCAGCCCTATGCATCATCTTTGTGGCCCTCCTCTGGAAACTCCCCACAGGTGTGTGTCCTTGTGTTGGGAGCTCCAGAGCTGGATGCAGTACTGTAGGTGGGGTCTCAGGAGAGTGGAGCAGAGGCTAAGAATCACCTCTAAGAGCTGGTGTTCAGATGATGGCTGACTAGTTTGGGGGGATGTACTGAAAAATCAGATAAGCTTTCTATATTCCATACTAGTTGAGATTCCTGCCTCAGACTGTTTTTTTAAAAAAATAATAAATGACATGAGTCATCTACTTTAAAACTAGCTAGCTTCTTGCAACTAAGACATGAGCATGTGACTTGAGGCTTTGATAACTGCACAAAAGATTAGATAAAATAAGAAGCTTTCTTTTCATTGGATGTGTTTTTAACTGCTTGCAGGTAGGCATTTGCTTATAACAGTGCAAGTGAATTTGCACACTGAGCAGCACTCTTGTCATTAGGTCTGACAGAGAAGCAAAGGTGCCATAAGACTGCAACACAAATGCTGGCTGATACTTGACAAACTATTCTAACTGGAGCACTCTGACTTTCACTCTTACTATAAAATATATTTTGCTTTATTGTAGTTTAAAAATTGATAGTATATTTGTATATACTGTGAAAATGATTTTTTAATTTTTTTTTTAATTTGCCAACCATCTGTTGTGAGGATGGAAAATTTGGGTTGAATGCATTAGGAAAAAAGCAGGGGTCCGCAAAATTTCAGAGCATGATTAGTGAAGACTGTATTCACTAAACCCTTGCATCTGGTGAAGAGGAGGAGTGCTGGTAAAGATGCATAAGTGAGGAAAATGGAGTGAAAAAAACCCACAACCCCAAACCAGAAAACCTGCTAAAACCCCTCCAACTCCAAAGAAAAAACCAACCACTTCTTTAGAGTTGTATTTTCCTAGTTGTGTCTAAATTTTACTGTTAGTGCATACCTGAAAACTCCTTAGGACTCATGTTCTTCTGCTTCTGTTATCAGTGTAGCAAGCTGCATCTCTGCTGTGGCCTGAAAAGCTTTGGGTAACTAAATATTGTGAGGAAGTCTCTTCTCCCAAATTCTATCTGAACAACAATATTCTTGGAATTCACATTGTTCATTAATAAATGAGTCTGAGTGATAAAAGCTTTATGAAAGTTTTCCTAAAAGTGGAGGTCTTGTTTATAAACTTACTGGTTTTGTTCTTCACTGTCTGTGCTTCTGTAAGCTCCTTTTAGTCCAAGTGCTACTTACTGCTATGGTTTTGGGTACATCAGACCACTGATTAAAGTAGCTGCTCCTGGAACATTTCAGAAAGCTACTAAAATTATTTTTATGTAGAAATAAATTATGCTTTATTCTGAGATGTAGAATGAGAAGTGCGAAGATTCTGAATTCCCATTCAGTTGGAGAAATGGGTAGTTAACAAACTTTCATGATATTTATCAGTGATACTTTGAGTAACCTTGTGAGTCTTAAGACCTAAAGGATGGCAAAATAGTAAAGGTGAGGTAGAATGGTTACTCATCCGTACATATCGGAAATGGCGATTGTCAGTAAGCACTTGTTCAGTTAAAATGAAAGATTCACATCTACCTCATTTGCATGAATTTTGTTGTGAAATGAACTACAGCTGTTGATTTAAGACTACAGAACAATTAGTAGGAGATACTTATGCATAGAGGTAAGGTATTTAAAGCTAAACAACATGGCCTTGAAATATGTATAAGAGAGTAACAAAGAGTAATTTAATGAATCTATTCATGTAAAGATGAGTGGTATACCATATGTATGCAGGGATTTTGTTAGGTTTTTTCAACTGTGTAAAAGATTGTATATGCTTCAGGCAGGAAACCACTGTAAATAAATACACATTTTTAAAAACAATTACTTCATAAAAATAGAGGACTTGCAAGAAAGGCTGTTGCCTGACAATTACTGTAAAAAAAAAAAAAAAAAAAAGAAAAAAAATTAAATCTGTAGGTAATCTTTCCTTTGTTACTTTCTGAGCATCAGTGAAGTCAGAAATCAGCTTTAGCAACCTTATCTAGAGAATTCAGAATGTGATCAACTTCTTCATAAAAGCTGTATGTGATTCTCATGGGTAGACTTACTGGTTGTTTTTTTTTTCATGAAATAAAAAAATAGAAAAAAGTTTTCTTAAATGTGTTTCCAATGCAGTTTTTTTAGGCTAGCCTGTTACTTCAGTGGGATAGACTTTTCTAAGTTGAAATTGATCAATAAAGTAGGTGTCTTCTGTATTTAAGGAATTGTACATAAATCTCCTTTTGAGACTTACAAATACAATGCTTTCTGTCCTTTTTCAGAAAATGACCTTTTCAGGAGAAAGTCTTGAATAGTCACAGCTACAGATAGATGAGACCTCTCCTGTCCTTAGTACAAATGGCTGGAGTTCCCAGGCATCATCAGTCTGTGTTATTTTAAAATCTTCTGGTTGTAGTATTTTAAGGGGGGTAGTTACCTCATTGAACATTTGCCACTGTTTAAAGATTTCCTGCTGCAGCTAGTGCTGTTTGTGAATTACTTGTAGTTCCTAGTTGTGTACCTTTACTAATTTTTGAGTCTGAGAGTGTTATTACTGTGCTCTTTCCATTTCTTGCCAAATTGCCTTTCACGTCTCCATCAGCAAACTGGGTGATGCTACATCTGCTGATGTTGCTAGACTTTTTCTTCTTACAGGACACCCTCGGTAGCAGGGTATTTCTGGGGACAATGGCTACTTCCTAATAGCTTGGAGTTTATCAGTAAGGGCTATTTAACTGGACAATGTTCATGGTTTTGGGTTCTTGAACAAAATGATCATATTTCTCCCTTTCACAATTTTTCTTCTAATGTCTGATATTAACTTGCTTGTCAGTTTGATAATATTCAGGGAAGTAGGTAATGAGAATTATTCTGAGTAGCTTTGAAAGGAGATTTGCCTGATACACTCAACAAACAGTATTTGCATCATCTGAAGCAGTCATAGTGTATCTTTTGCTAAAGCAAGTAAATATTGTGACTGGCCTGAATTTTGTTTCTAGAAATGGTGGCAGAAAAGAAGAAGATGAGTTGGAGGAACTGAAGATAGTTTTCTAAACCATTACAATAAACTCATATTCACCATTTACATTCAAAGTTAATATTCTCTAAAGTATTAATTTGATCTGTATACCAACATAACCAATGTTGTGAGTCTGGGAAAGGCTTAACCTGCCTTTTACTGACTTTTGAGCATAAGAACGGCTCTACTGGGTCACTCCAGCCTTGTGTTCTGTCTTTGACAGTAGCTGATGATTGATGCAGAGGCAAGAGTAGAACAACAGGGCAAAGAAATACTAGTCACACAACTATGGAGCGTTCCCCAGCCTCCAGCATTTTGTGGGTCAGTTTGTTCTTTTGGTGTTCTTTCTAATTTCTCTTTTTCTTTTTAAACATCTAAACTTTTGAAAGCTTTAGAGCAAGTTCTTCCAGAGCTTACTTGTGTATTCTAGAATAATTTATATTTCTGCTTTACTGTGAAGTGGTCATGAGAGAGATATTGTTAGGAGACTGTAATCTCAGCCTGGTTTTAGTTGTCATAGCGTGCAGCAGTTAGAGCTATGTATCTGACATTGTAGAAAGATGGCATTGTGTTTTTCATGGGGGGAGGGGGAATAAGTATGTAATACGCAAAGACTGTATATACCAAGAATGATCGCTAAGATTCTTAGCGTTTGCATCATGTCTTCCTGAGATTTGAGGACCTAACTGTAAATTTAAGTGGAAGACTGCATTCTTTACGTATAGACCAAGTCATTAAATAGGTGTGGCTTTTTGTTTTGTTTTTTTTTTAAACCTGCCTTGGTACCTTATGCAGTCCTAACTTTAATAGTATTTTCATAATTGATCTTTGAGCAAATTTGTGCAGGATACTGTGTACTGCTGTTAAGCATTTAAACAACAGTTTATCACAAACTGTATGTAGTTTTAAAATCAGCATTGTAGCTGCCCTTTGGCATGGTCCTTCAGTTTTTTTCTTTGTGTTTGAAGTTTAAAGGTATTTGAAGTTTGTCTGTACCAATCAAAAATTATTTGTGGCCAATTTGACTTTGTTCTGTGCTTCTGTTTAAGTAGTAATACAGTAGCTTTAGGTGCTAGAAAAGATGTTAACATTTCAACTTCTGGTTTTCAGAAATTTTAGCAGTGATGCAATGCTGTCTGTAAATTTGGCGTATAAGATCACATACTGGCAATTAACATAAAGCCAAGGGTGGGGATGCAGGGATGGTTTTTCTACATGATTTCAGTGTCTTGGTTAGAAATAATATTATAAGAGAGTAATTTAGAAAGCAGTCCTTTTTTTAACTGCTGTCACCACTACAAGCAGACTGCAGCACCAGAGTGTGTATTTCCTTCCACCTTTACCCATTCTTGGAAATATTTTAAAAAATTATCCTTTAATTTGCAGTATACTGTGCACATTTACAAAAGAAATCTATACAGTCACAGTAGGCATTTAAACTTTATTTTCCTGTTTACTTACAGAAGGACATATGTGCAAGTCTAGATATACAGAGCTAAATATGAAGGATTAGACTCCTAAGCATAATTCTGCTAAAATACTTTCTTCTTATCTGAGGTCCTAGCGATTCTTGTATCTTACCTTGGATGTGCTTTTGCGCTTTTTAGTAGTTAATAGGCATTTTTGTAAATGTGAAGGTTACTTTCTACCTGATTGATGTAGGAAGGAGAGCAGTTCTTTTACTTTCTTTGCTGACTGCCATGAAAGAGAGGAGGTGTGCTTTTTTCCATATTACTGAGCCACTTTCATCTATTCATAGCTTTCTTAAGTAGCAAGAGTGAAAATAACCCAAGTTCTTAGCTTTTATTTTCTGTTTTCAAGAACATGAGTTACTGTAACTTCTCTGTTGTATTCACAATCAAGTGCTTTATGTATGGTTCACCTATGAAACCTATGGGAATCCAACTAAATAAATGTATAGGTACATTCTGCAGAAATCACTGGTTTTGGTCATCTGCACTTCTCAAGGGGATGCTCTCGCCTGTTAAGATTTGTTATACTCTGCGGAAATTATTCTCATAATTTATGAGAATTATTTGGCAAAACTTATACATTATGCTGTACCAGTGCAAAGTATTTTGCACCTTGTTGATTCAAGTGTGACAACTGAATTTGAACACTGATTATAGAGGGTGTCTGTCTGGCTTAGTATTTAGTACATTTTTCGGTATAATAGTAACTACTTAAACTCAATACTACAAACTAACCATTTTCTGTGGTTTTTAGCTTCTAAATAGAGACATACCTTCAGTCTAAACAACTATTACTGTTTTTAAAAATCATAGGCTGAAGGCAAATTGTTCTTTTGCTAATTTTTTTTTTTAATCTGACAAAGTGGAGTTAATGTATCAATAGAAGTAATTCAGGAGCGATCTGTCATGCAGTTTGCTTTTTTGTGTAGCTTTCTCTTCTTCCATTGTTCTCAGAACTTGGTTGTTTTTCTTCTGTGCAGTTTCCACATTTTGAATTAGACTTAAATTAAGAATACTTCATGTTATGGGAGATTACATAATTGTCCTAAATTTTTTTAGCAAGTTGATAATGGCAGGATATGCCTTATCAACTGATGTTTCATTTCGTTATTAAAGGTGTTGATAAAGTGTTTTAGCAGACTGATTGCTTGTCATCATGACTTACATAGACACCTAAGTAACTTATTTCTAATGTTTAATTTTAATAACTCATGACTATGTCAGTGGAAATGGAAAACAGTGAAACAGTGCATTGATGTTTCTAGTTGGTGCGTTTCACTCAATTAGCTTTGCAAATAGCTTTGCAATATACAGTTGTATAGAACTTAGACTTTAAAAATATCTAATAAATAACAAGGTGTATAACAAGTTCACCAGGACCATCCATTTATATTGTGGTTCTTTCCTTCAGTAAGAGGAAGGCTGTATACTTAGTCAAAGATTAATTGCTTAGTTGTAGTGAAGTACGGCTTCTGTCTTTAAGATGCATCTTTAGGAATACTTAATCTTAGTTCACTTTTTGGCACTATGATTCTAGTAGATGTGATAGCAGCTGCTGGTGCAATCTCTCACTTGAGAGTTTACTGTATGTTGGTTACTGTACGTATATTGGTTACTATGTACAGCTACTGTCCTAGCATCTACCAGATGATGCATATAAAATACACACTCCTCTGTTAAACTCATTATGCCTGACTTCAGAGTTATTGAATTATTTCCATGCTAAAGCTTACCACTCGTTTTGTTTGCTTTTTATTCACATGTGCATAACAGCATAGTGGACTGGCATGCTGCTAGCGTACTGAATGTGGTCAAACAATGCCACTAAATCTGTCAGGGGAAAGGAGCCGTCACTTGTGCTAATATAGCTATGGCTGGTCCTGTTTCATCCCCGCATTAGATGGAGCACTAGCTGTTTTGTGTAGCTGGAACTCTGTGGTGTTCTTTCTCTCTGGAGAATGGGATCTGTCAGAATGCATCATGATTCTCATTGGGGAAAAACAATGTCACAGTCCTGAAGGGGTGAAAACCATGAGTCAAGCCCTAAAAGGTCATGAGAGTTTAATAACAAACAACAAAGAGAACTCTGAAGGTTTTTAGTGTACATGTATCTATGAACTACTTTAAGGTGTAGAGAATCACAGAATTCTTGAGGCTAGTGTTTTAAAAACACTAATTTCACTCTGTGCTAAAGGTTAGCATTCTCTGTGGTGAGTGTTATTCAGTGCAGAGTTGTAGGTGAGAAACTAGTGTAACAGAAGTACACAGTCCGAACATATCTGCTACTTGGAAGTACTTGTCCAATAAAAGGACAGATACATAGAAAATGAGACACTAATGATCAGCAAGGTGGGCTGTTGTTGCAGAACACAAGTATACTGGCTTGAAATTTTTGTATATATTAACAAGTTTCTAGGTGAGATTTGAGGCAAAATGGCTTTGTGTACATAAGCAGGAAAATTGGCCAAGTATAAAAGTGCAGGTAAAAAAAAGATAGGGTTGTGCATCTTTTGGCAGAAGGAAGCTGTAAAATCAGCTCAGTCATTTTGCACAACACCACCCTCCATGGGAAAGAATGTGTAGATACTTGGTTTTGCTACGGGCCAGCTCAAGATTACAGAATCATTTGTTGGAGACATGAGATCCTTAAGATCGAGTCCAGCTGTAAACCTAGCACTACCAAGTTCACCACTAAACCATGCCCCAAGTGCAATGTCTACATATCTTATAAATGCCTCTAGAAGTGGTGACTCCATCACTTCCTTGTGCAGCCTGATCCAATGCTTGACAACCCTTTCAGTGAAGAAATTTTTCCTTATATGAGTCAGTATCTTAGTAATAAGTGAGGTAAGTCAGGAAAGAATAGACTTTTGAGAGGTATTAAAATTAGAACAAGTGGCTTCTCTTCTATTGCCTTTTTTCAGATAGAAAAGGAGGAACTTTTGAAGAGCTAAAGAAAAGGGTTAATCAGAGCTAATAAATCACTGAAGCAGTGGTCTGAAATGGGGTCCTTAAAAACAAAGCAAAAACCAAACCCAAACAAGCAAAAAAAACCCCAGAAGTCCTTGTCAACACCAACATGAGCTGTTAAGCGTGACAGTGAAATGTTAAGGCCATTTCTTCTTTTGGGAGATCGCTTTGTGATTTTGTGCCATATTTTTTCAATTTCTGCCTTAATCCATGTTCTTCAATACTCTTACATGGATTTTGTGACAGGAAAATATGCAGTGCTAGATCTGTTCTTAGATTATGGGAAAGACACATGGCTTAGTTGGTAGAATCTAGAATGTATTTAGTCTATTTTCAAGCCCCTTTTAATGTAAGGGACAGGTTAGCAAAAGACTGTATCTTCATTTGTGAAGTCACGTTATTTTGTTTATATTTTTTTATATCTGCCACGTGCCAAATTCTGTTAGGTCTGCCTACCTTCCCTTCTGGCTTTGTTTTTAATAAAAATGAGTCATGTCTGAGTAACAAAGTAAGTTTTCTACTTCTTTCTAATACACGATGCTTTTCCAGAAGAGAGAAAACAGGATAGCTAGTCTTTCCTTGAAGTTAATACATCACAATGTCCTGGTTCGGCCAGGACAGGGTTAATTTGGTGCAGCCAGCCTATTCCATACCATGCTGACATCCTGCCTTGGGGCCAGTTCCGGTTCTGTGGGGCGATGCGTGCGTGTGATTGCTCTGCTCCACACCCTCTGTTTGCCCACATGGTATTACTTATTTCTGTACATTGCTTTTCTTACTGTTGTCATTGCTGTTGTTACTGCGATTGTTTCTTATGTGTCACTGTTTTTAACTCTTCTTATCTCAACTCCAAAAGGCAT
>VZZY01022367.1:285-11232 GCA_013400335.1 Eurystomus gularis
CAACCAAAACGAAGTCCACAAAACCTCCACCAAAACCCCTCAAAACAAGCCAACCAAAAACACACAAAAAAACCCCAGAACAACAAAAGAATCCCACAAACTGACACTTTATTCAATCACTCTTCAAAAGATGTGTTTAGTTTGCACGAAAAATGGAATGGCAACAGGATAGCTAACAAGGGCTGTTTATCCTAGACTTCCATTTTCCATTTGTCAGCATTGTTCAGCATGTAGTTCAGAAGCTGTGGAAAATTCAGCTCTAGAACTCTGTTCAATTTTACAGTGCAACAAGTGCTTAGATATGACTCTGAAGAAGACAAGCATCTTCTGTGTGTAGCTAAATACATAGCTCTGTTATAGAAAATTGTAAGTTTGTGTGTTTAATACTAAAGAACATAGTTACAAGTCAGGTTTTTCTTGGTTTTTTAAGAAATTCTTCTAAAATCTATACCTACTTCTAAAAGCCAAATCTTTGAAGGAAAACCATTCTTTAAGTTCCAAAGTTTGTAACTTAATTAAGCCTTGTGTTATGTGTTATATCATAAAGATGGGTAGGCCAGCCATGTACACACAATGCACCTATCAAGAGTTTTGTAGGGATGGATCTTTTTAATTCTAGATGCATATTTTTCTTCTTTTTTTTTTTGTGCACTTGCTTTGCAGACAATTAAATACATTTATTTTCTTAAGTGTCATTTCTATAAATTTCCTGCAGTCCTTCCTTCCATTTCCTATACTTTCAGCATAATCAGGAAGTGGGACTTTGATGAAGGCAGTGCACAACAAGTCAGACAGACCTGTGGAAAAAGTGCTGGTCTTAGGTAGATCAAAGTATGTGATGAGACTTCAAAGTTGTAAAGGAAATCTTGATTATGTTTTTTATATTTAATTTTTTTAATGTCAAATCAATCACTCAAAGTGTAAGCAATCTTAAAGCTGCCTAACAAGACATATTGTAAACGTAACTTTCATAGGTTGCATTATTTTTTTTTTTTAACAGATAATGCTTCAGAGTAGCAGTTGTTAAGATCTTTTCACTTGGATCAAGTGTCATATGCAGTCAGAATTCACATTATATTATTCAGTTAGTAAATATTTATTTAGTCACATTATAGTATTTAGTTTTGAAATGCTCTTATCTCATCAAGATAATCAAGATCTTGACTAGTCTAGAAACTAGATGTTCCTTTTCTGCTTTGTTTCTGTGTTTTGCTCCTTTGATTCTATGACATGTTTTTTTCTTCTCAGCAGCTTCACCAGTAATAGGTAACATCTGAGTGATATCAAGCCATTTAGTTCAAATGAAAACCATACTTCCATTCTAAAGTAACAATTGTGTGTGTTTTGCAGTATAAGTCTTCCAGAAAGAGTTCAAGTGGAAATGGAAATGATGAGGTGAGAAATAGAAATCGTGTAAAATATTTAAGAAAACGTTTTATTAGTTTGTCTTTTATGAACACCTATAAGCTGCAGTCATAGAGCAGGACAGCACTGGCTGGAGTCTACACAAACTTTGCATTCCAAAGCCATTGCAGAAATAAGTATTATACTCCTTTTCTTGAAACAGTCATCAAGAATGTGCACTGAGGAAAAGTAGGACATTTGCTTGCTTCAGTAATAGGAAAGGTAATTCACCTATCAAGTGGAGGTAATGCGAAGGTGACATTTGACATAAACAGTGAATAGGGTTTTCTTGACTTGCATGTTTTTAAATTCAGTTGCTGCCGGTTTGTCACATACTTGACAAATGTTGCATGTCTCATGTATTATGTATTTCATAATTTCATGTTTCTTGTTAAATCATAATTTTCATTTTTATAATTTCATCTCTTTGATTTCTTTTAGCAAGACAGTGATAATACTAATGTGTCCCCACAGTCTCCTGTGTCGTCTGAGGTACAAGTTTGTGGTTTTGTTTTTCATTCAGTAGACATTTCTTTTGTGCTCATTACTTGTCACAAGGTTTCCCAACAAGCTGTTAGTTTCCTTTTGAAAGGAAATTAGAAATATTTCATCATTATAAAAAATCAAAAATAGATAGCAACTAGAGACAGATGTCACAGCTTGTTTTGCTTTTGCAACTATCTCCTAGATTTCTTATTTGACTGGTGTGCAAGAAAGGTGCATAGCTTTGTCTTCACTATCTTTCCTAATGAAAATAGCTAATAAAAATAAAAAATACCGTATTTTGTAGTTGTCCCCTATGCACTAGCCATCCAGAGGATTTTAAGTAAAACTCATGGTTTACTATTTGATGTATCACAAGGAACTCAAAGGTACTGACAGTTCTTAAAGAGTTTCACCTTTTCTGATTGTGGCTGTTGCCTTTGTGGTGCAGCCTTGCAGCTTCCTTAACTGGTTGCTTTCCTTTCTACATCACACTACATTACTGAGCTCTGAATAAAGCATACCGAAGCTTTAACATTTCCACCTCATATTGATAAGGAACCTGAGGGAGCAGAATGAGAACATCTTCCAGATACAGTGAAATGAGTTGAAATAAGGATATCTCATATGCATACCAAATTACTGAGTGTGTCTCTTTTTAGGTGGTGAAATGAGGAAAATAAACATTTCTTAAGAAATATTTTGATGCTAAGCTTGTGAGGATATTTGCATTTGCTTACAGTTGGCTTAGAACTCTATTCACAGAATGATGTGCAGTAGTTTGAAATGGTTTAGAGTAGATTTTAGTTAATTGCTGCTACTTTTCTTCTTCAGTAAGATAATTTTATCTGCACATAGGGAGGTTATTTTCATTTCATTTATACTCTCCCCTTCAAAAGAGTGTATTGCAGTTAAGCAGAAGGACTTACTTTTCTTAGGCAAGAGTACTTTAAACGCTATCTTGATGGGAACAAAAATTCTTTTATGAATGGAAGAAAATTGACTTTATCTCTTTTAACAGGATTATGAAAGGACAGGTGGTAACACTCATGGTCCGTTTGGTCTCAAACCAAGGTCAGGTAAGCTGCTGCTCTCTGACATAGCATGATAGAACAGATGTTTATTTCCTGGACTGGAATAGATGTTAAGGATAACAGATGCATGAATTGGAATGAATATGAAGAGATGCCACAGTACCGCAATCCACTCAGTGTACTTACCACAAGCATAGTACTGGGAAAGATGTAGACATCTGCTTTAGCAAATGAATAATTGAAAGTTCCTGAAGTTGCACAGTGATTTCTTTTTTTAATGAATTCTAATTTTTTTTTCCCCACTGACTTATTTTTGTGCATGTTCAGTCACTGTCAAAAACCAGGGAAACAGCATGCAATTGTTCTTGAGACCTGACAGCTGAAGCAGGAGGGTTTCAAGAGAAGTAGATTTTTTGTGGTTTATCGTATGAAAGGATGCTTTTTAGTAGAGCTTTGCTGCGAGTTTAATGGCATAGTGCTTTGTTGCACTCTGAATCTTCCAAGTATCTGCCATACCTTCATGAGACAGTGGTGTTATCTAAAGCAGACTTTCAGTCCTCTGAAATCTAGGTAGAAATAATAGAAGGGGGTTTTGCCGTTACAGTATTCTTTTGTTTGCAGATGTCCGTGAATATTGAATGTCAACAGTGGATGTCCAAAATGTAGTTTAGAAAGGCCACTGTGCAGTCCTTTCTCTTGTTTTTAAGGGAACAGTTTTCATGCAGTTTCATTAAGAAAGAATGATCTCAGCTCTTCAGTTTATTTTGGTGTTTATGGTAGCAAAGCTTGATCTCCTTAATGCTAGCCAGTGAGCCCTCTGTAGTGGAGTAGGTCTGGCTGAGGTCTTGCAAATGACTTCTTTAGGGCCATTATATCACTTCAGATTTGTAAGCAGCAGCATGAAACTTGGGTGCCAGAGATACTTAGGTTAGGTGCATGTACCAGGACGTGCCTGGCTGTGATCATTTTGAGCTTTCTGAGTTACCTACATCCTTGGATGCAGGAAAGTGGAGATTTGATAGGAGGAAGCAGGCCCCTTAGGGTTTTTCAGCCCATCTTTTCTCAGTGCAGTAGTAGGCTTCCTAAGCTACTGCCAGCTCACATCTGTAAAACAGCAGCACCCCTTTCAATCACTTCTAGGAAAGTGAATGGCATTTTGATTCTTAGTTACAAGTCAATCTTTGTTGTTTTAGATGCTTCCATAGGTACTGTCAGTAACGTGCAACTGCATTTTCCTGAATACAAACTATGTATGCTCATAACAACCTCATGCAATGCTGCAGGCTTGGGGAAGAGTAACTGGAAAGCTGTCAGGAGGAAAAGGACCTGGGAGTTCTGGTCAACTGCTGGCTGAACATGAACCAGTAGTGTGCCCAGGTGGTCAAGAAAGCCAACAGCATCCTGGCTTGTATCAGAGATATTGTAGCCAGTGGGACTAGGGAAGTGATCATCCCCCAGTACTTGGCACTGGTGAGGCGGCACTTTGAATAGTTCGTTCAGTTTTGGGAACCTGACTACGAGAGGGACATTGAGATGCTGGAGCATGTCCAAAGAAGGGCAACAAAGCTGGTGGAGGGTCTGGAGCACAAGTCTTACGAGAAGCAGCTGAGGGAGCTGGGGTTGTTCAGGCTGGAGAAAAGGACACTCAGAGGAGACCTTCTCACTCTCTGCAGCTACCTGAAAAGAGGTTGTAGTGAGGTGGGGTCTGTTACCCCATGTAGTGAGTGGTAGGATGAGAGGAAATGGCCTCAAGTTGCACCAGGGGAAATTTAGATTGGATATTAGGAAAAAAATATACACAGAAAGGGTTGCAAATCACTGGAACAGGCTGCCCAGGGAAGTGGTGGAGTCCCCATTCCTGGAGGTATTTAAAAGCCATGTAGATTGCTGAGGGATGTGGTTTAGTGGTGACCTGGCAGTGCTGGGTTAACAGCCTGACTTGATGATTTTGAAGGTCTCTTCCAACCAGAACAATTCTATGATTCTATCATGTACAAAAACAAAGCAGTAATTTCAAGAGTATCTACAAAATTTCTGTTATTTTTTATTGGATCTCTTTCTAAAATCCAAACTGTTAGAAGCAATATAGAAAGTTCTATAGGTGTAAGTATTGAATTTTTTTTCTCAAAAGCATGGGGTAAAATACTTAAGGATACAGTGGTATTTGTACAGAACAGTTTTTATTTGCTAGTGTTCTCTGAAATGACAGAATTGTCATTTGAAGGCCTTCTGACCATAAAGAATAGTAAGGTGAATGTAATTACTTAACAGGCCTCCTTTTTGAAGAACTCTGAACTTTTAGATCAGATATGTCATATTTTTAAAGTAGTTCTTTAATAGGCAGTCTCTGTACATGCACACGTGTGTGTATATATTTTTTTTTTAAGTCATTGTAGGTTATATGAGGGAGTTCTGTCCCTTTTTTTAGTCTCCATAAAGACTTCATACTTGATTAAAACAAAATGAAAATACTTCAAGGCTAGATAGCAAGATATGCTTGGAAAAGTGCACATGAAGTTGTGTATTTCAGATATTTGAATATAGAAGTCAATTCTGTCTCTGTATTTTCTAGTTAGCCATTTGCACTTAAGTAAGGTGATCTGTGTATTTTATTTGAGGATGAATTTCACAGATAGCTTTTTATATCAGGATACTTACATATATTTGTTCTGAAAAGATTTGGAGCTTTTTTCCCATTTTTATCCTTGGTGGCAGATTTTTTAGTCATTGTATTTGTTTAATCTGAATTCGGAAAACTAACTTCACTAATGTTTAACAGCTTTCAGCCGTGCATCACGCCAGGACTATGGTGCAGTGGATCCTGGATTTACAATGAGGAGGAAAATGGAGCATTTAAGGGAAGAAAGGGAACAAATAAGACAGCTTCGCAATGTATGTACTGTTATTTACTATATGGATGCACTGCATTTAGTTTGCTCTGTACTACAACTTAAACCTTTATTATAAAGGCCTGCAAATCATTACAGTTATACAAGGGCATCTCTGTAGTGATATTTCTTTCTAAGAAATTTCATGTAACAGGCTACACTGGTACCATTTTTGGTCCAACCAAAATACTGACTAGGAGCTAAATGGATTTTTTAGCTGAAAAATGAAGTGAAATTAAAAATGAGTATTTTTTTTTTTGGCTTCTGGGGTTTTAGGTTTTCCTAGGGAGACAATTAGTCTGCTTGTGTTTGTTGCTATTTGACCTGAGGTTTGAAGGAAAGCAGTCAGAGTCTTCTGAATAGCCAAATGCTTTCTGAATGTAGCAAGTCACTACAAGTTACACAGTACTGAATGGGATCTAAATTTCAAAATTCTCTTAAGTTTTCTTCTGTATAGTTCTCAAAGTATTTAACAGTTGTAGTCAATTGTAAATTGTAGCAGATCTGCTATCTAGGGCAGTACTAATGTGGGGAGTGACTTCCATGAAGGTTGTTTCTGTCTTGTCTGGTTCACTTCTTGAGAGGCGTAGGCTTGTTGCTAGGGTGGAAAAAAACATTCCCTGCATCTCTTCTCTGTTTTGCACCCTTTCCTCAGCTATCTAATTCTCATCTGCACAAGTGAAATAGCCATGCCCAAAGTGGTTGTGTTCCCCTCTTTTTTTCCCCTACTTCTTCTAGTAAAATTGTGTATGATTTCAACCCACAAGTTCTGCACGCTAGTGAGATATTCAGCCTAACTTTTCTGTCCTTAAGTTCTGTGCTTTCCTATTGTGAGTAGTGAGTTCATTGTAGGACTTTGAAAGCTATGTATCATAGCAGTTGACTGTCTTTCTCAGTGTATGTAGTTTTGTCATTAAAAAAACAAACAAAAGGAACGTAAGGTTAATCATAGAGAAAAGGATATTTGTTTTCAGTGAAGTGAGAGTTACCTCACTTTAGTAGCCTTTTAAATTGAACGCTTTAAAATACCCTGGATTTAAAATTTAAAATTAGCAAATGTTGAAAGTAACTTCGTTATGGACTTTTTAATAGAATCTTGAATCAAGGTTAAAAGTAATTTTGCCAGACGACATTGGAGCAGCATTGATGGATGGAGTAGTTCTTTGCCATTTAGCCAATCACATAAGGCCACGTTCTGTTGCCAGCATTCACGTACCATCGCCAGCAGTGGTAAGTCATTTATCTCACTTCCGTTGCATCTTATGTGGAAGCAAGCTTTTGAATAAAATCGTAAGAAGCATGGCTAGCAGGTTGAGGTTCCATACCAGAACATCATGAGTCATGTTTGCCATATTAATTCACTATATTCTTCAATTCAGTTCTTGTGCAAGAAGCATTAAACAAGGCTCAGAAGTTTAGTTTAAGAGCCATTTCCATATGCTGAGTCTTCATAGAGTTTGGTTTGTGTTTTAGCAACTGTAGCTGAATTTGCATCAGAAATACACAATCCTTCATGAATGTATGACGAAGATCTAACATCCTGTCTTTACAGCCTAAACTCAGTATGGCAAAGTGCCGAAGAAATGTTGAAAACTTTCTTGATGCTTGTAAAAAATTGGGCGTTCCACAGGTATACTAATTGCTTTATTGACTTACTACTAATAACCACAGAAAATGTAAGCAAATACTGATGTTGGGTTTTTTAGGGGACTTAATTGAGGGACCGGTTAGTGATTGTAACACCAGTCAGGAAACTTGAAGACGTGAAAAGAAGTCCCATTTCTGGACTCTTGAGAAAGTTACTTTATGGGTTCCTAGTCAGTTTGTGCTAGTAAAAGTAATAGTGACTTCCTTGTAAAATAAAATAACATCTAAATGAAAGAACTGATATGAGAGGATGATGTTGTAATATTTGAAAGTCTTGAGTTTAGCAACTCATTTTGGCATTAATTTCAGTGTCTGCGGAAGAAAAATTCTGCAGTTACAGAAATACGTAGTCTAACCATTCACTGTCTTTGAGCATGGCTGTAGTTGCAGCCCATTATTCACGCTTCAGTTGCTCAAGCGCATCCTCTTACTTCCCTGTGGGGATGGGGGGTGGAAATCCTAAAGATCAAGACACAAAGAAACCTCCCTTTACCGTTTTTAATGGAACAAGAAAATTAGTTCATGGATTTAGAAGCCTGTTTTACTCCTTTTGACACAGCTTCTGCCTAGCGTAGAGCCACAGGCCTTTCTGAAGTTAGAGATGCTAAGATTTACCTCCTGAATTACATGTAACACTAGCTAGCAGTTGGGAAAAATTGTCCAGCTTGTGCTGAATTTTGAAACTGAAAGATTACTTTCTTGGGGAATGCCTCATGACTGAGGACCCAGTCTATCAGCACTTCCAAGTTTTCTCATGGGAAAAATTGGTAATAAGCCTACAAAACAAGGGAAGAGGGAAGTAGGCCACTGAGCCAGCAGTGACCATCAGCCTATTTTTCTTGCTGTGGTTATGAAAAGAGTCTTTGGCTTTGTGAAATTAGCAGTCTTTTATGTGTCTTCTGATGTTGTGATATTTTAACACTTTAAGAAGATCTAAGATGTAATTAGTTTCTGACCGTTCTGTTACTGTAGAGAACCACATGTGAAATTTAAGGCCAGACATTTTCTGTGCAGATCTTACAGTGATCTATGTGTGACTTCAGAGATAACGTGTTTTCTACCTGCCTGGGGGAAAAAATGAATCTTGATACACACGCTGCTTTATTTTTCAGGATAGACTTTGCTTGCCTCATCACATTCTGGAGGAAAGGGGTCTGGTGAAAGTTGGCCTCACAGTTCAAGCTCTGCTTGAATTGCCTGCATTGAAAGTGTCTCAGCTTTCCTCCATGTGACATGACTTCTTGGAAGCTAGACAACTTACCGTTCGATCTGTTGATTTGGATTGCTCTGAGGCTGTTCAGCTTCTTACACGGGAACATCCAAGCCATCAAAAACTACTATCTGTACAAATGCTGTAGAGAGCCTTACTTTGGAGTCGTACATGAAAACCTTGGAGTCAGCTGACAGTTTAAAGAACATGATTATTCTTTTTTTCTTTTGTAATTGGATGCGTGAAGAGATTGTGGTAGCATCAGATTCTCTTTCCAGTTGAAGTTAAAAGCGGCCATTTAACATTTCACAGTGTTACAGTTAAATGCTGGATTTCTTTTCCTACATGGAAAATGTTGTTTGAATTATTTAGAAGTACAAAGCACATAACTCCCCTCACTTTAATCTTTCAAGTCAATCATTTGATTTAAAAGGAAGACAAATGTAGTGGTGGTATGATGGTAAAAATGTGAAAAACTGATCCACTCTTTCAGAAAGAGAATTTGTGTTCTTTATTTTTTCTGCACTTCTGATTGTAACTAACATACTTTCAATGTTGCCAGTATTTAGTCTGAGTGTATGGTGACTACACAAAAGATATACCATGGGAAAAGGACATACTTAATTTTTTTCCAGTCTTCTAAGTTGGTGCCAAATATTTTTTTCAGTTGTACTGTAGATTGTTTACATGTGAAGTGCCTGTGTAATTGATAACTCTTAATAGTCTTAAACATTTTGAAATTGCTTTGTTTAAAATAGATAAAATGGAAATTTAAAAATATTTTAATAGTTTTTTTGTAAAATCAGTATGTGAAGATTTAAGTAATACTTCACATTTTTGATGTTGGGTGTTTTAAGTTTGTTGCACAATTTAATTGGTTATTTTGTTGTCATAGAAAATACTGTAAATACTTTTATTTATGATATTTAATTTGATAATACCGAATCACTTTTTTGATTTAATGTATTGTTGGACAAAGGAAAGTTGTCTACTTTTCTTTGGGACAAACAGACATACACAGTAAGACATGAGGACTAGTGATGTGTTCAGAATAATTTAGGATATTTTGATAAAACTGCCAAAACTCAGGTTTATGCTGTGACTTTCAGGATTTTGTGTAATATTGCTCCTGATCTCACGTTACATTTTTACAACAGATATATCCATAATTTAGTTGGGAAATATCAGTGTTTATCTTTTTAGTGGTTACAGGATTTATTGTGTATTTTACACAAGTGTGGCATAGCACACAAATCAGTTTGTACAAATGTCACTGTGCTGAGACATTAGACTTTTCTGGATAAATGTGAAAAAGAAAAAAACACTGTGGTGGTTTTTTAAAACTTCTGAATTTATGTGTTGCTTCACTTCTGCACAAATTCTTGGTGCTTTGAGACCACTTGAAACCATAAACAGTTGAGTTCTCCACACGTTGCAAATAATTTTACGGTTTTGGTAATAAATCTGTTTGCATTAGTTTGTTCTTCATTAATAGGTAGCTCAAAAAAAAGTTCTGACTGTCACAGATTTTCTATTTCACGCTAAGTTAATTTTGATTGAGGGATGTTTACCAAGTTTGTAACAAGATTTGATTCTGTTCTTTCCAAATGATCAAGACCCCATGTAATATAATTCATAAAAGAATGAGGGAGGGGTATGGTTTACTCCTTCATTTACTATAGTCCTTAAAATCAATAGCTGAGACAAAAAAACCTTTCAGATTTTTTTTTTAAAGAAACATTATTTTAAATCCATTAAAACAAGCTGATCCATGTGTAATAGTTAAAAACCAGTATTGTTTATGTAGTGTTTTCTTAAAATACAGCTCATGGAGAGGCTGGTGTAAAACTTAACTTGCGAAGTTCTAGATATAAATCTTAGGATACATAAATTGTTGTTTCAGGGAACTGGATTGCTTTGACCTCTGAAATACGGTGTTTCAAAACTCTATTTGGTTTTTAAAATATTCACATTATTTTAACAACTTCAATCTATATTTCATTAAGGACAGGATCTGAGAAGTCCTGTGAAGACTAAAATGAAAAAGTCATATCAATCATTAAGGAAAATGCCTATTGTCTGATACATTTGAAGAACACAACCATTCAAAAAGAGTAAGTCGTTGTCTTTCAGTTCCTTGCTATGGCATTGATGACAACAACAACAAAGTTTTCAGTACATTAGCCATTCAGTTATCTGGCTTTAACTGACTTACACTATTTCGTTGTCGTATTTGAATATGTCTAATGATCTTAAAGTAACTTTTTTCCTTCTAGAACTA
>VZZY01022371.1:0-19279 GCA_013400335.1 Eurystomus gularis
TCCTATTCCTTTCCTGGGTGAATACTTTAGTAGTAGTTGTTAAACATTGAAAGATTTTTTAATTATTGTGTTGTTAAGGCATAGACTCCATAGGCTGTGATAACGGTATTGCAATATTTGGATAAGACATAGATTGTAAAATATAAGAGTGCTTCATAGAATAGATTTTGCTTAGTATAAATACACATATATTTTCATAAGGGGGGTGTGTCTGGTTCCTGCAATTGGCTGTGGATTTGGAGGAAAGTGCCTCGCCCTTGATTCCATTTGGGGAGTGGTCTGGGACCCTGGTGGGGGGGACCACATCCCTTGTGGGCAGACCCGTGACCCCGTGTGGACAGATTGCGACAGACCTACAGATCAGAAAAGAAAACTAAAAGAGTTTCAATGGAAATAATTACAATAAAATGAAGTGTATACAAATATATATAAAACCAGTGTTGAACTCAACCCAGCTGATGGCAATTACATCACTGTCACCAGTGACACCGGGGGGCAGGCACTGGGGGAGTCTCAGACTGGACTGAGTGGCAGATGGGAATCAGATTCACGAGCTGGATTCCAGAACTGGATCAGGATCAAAGGCAGAAAGGACAGAGTCCTTCTTGAATGCTGGCCATTGAAGAACAGAGCTTGACGCCCATGATTGCTCAGCTTTATACTGAATATCACATACATGAGATGGAATACCTCGTTGGTCAGTTTAGGGTCACCTGTCCTGTCTACTCCTCCCTGCAGATGCAGCCTTTTGCTTGCTGCACTCCCCAACATGGTACATAAGATTTAGCAGTGACCTTGGTCTGCACACATCACTCCTTGTTAGTAACATCAAGTATTATCACTACTAGAAGCAGAAATTGTCTGCAGAAATATGCCATTAACTTCAGAAAGCACAGTTAGTTAGAAGCGACTCAGGCGAAAAGTAAAATCACTGAACAGAATTAGTTCTGTTCTAACTCAAACCAGGACAGTGAAATTGTATAAATTTTACTAAATTTTATATTAACCTTTCAGCTGGTTATAGCAGCTCTAAAAAATGAAAGAAAGATATATTCAAGAAAATAAATACAGAACACCCAAGAGTACATTATATTTGATATAACATCAAATAATATTGTATATTTAGTAATTTGGTGTCTTAAATCATTCATATTGGGTAAAGATGTGCGTATCACTCAACAAAAGTTGGACTTAAGTAGATGCAAGACAGCAGAGAATTTCATCCACTCTGATCTGCCTCATCTTTTTCTTATCCATGTTCACATTCTATTAGGAATTAATATCAGATGCAGTGAGCTCTTTACTCTGACAAACTCTGTGCCAAAAAGTCTTAAACTAAAAATACATCCGAATCTATAGTGCCTATTAATAGGATGCAAGTGTGATATGTAACATAAAACATTTAGATTCTTCCTAATGCAACACAGATTTGAAACCACATCCTCAGTACACTTTGGATGTACGTATGCCTCATCATGATAAGCAAATATTGTTTAAAAGTCCATGGACGCTTGACTTCAAAGAGGTTGCATGGGGTATAAGTTGGAACAGTACAGACTCCAGGAGTTTTTTATGAGCCATGACTTTCTATAAATTAGAATTTTTATATTTAATTCCACTGTTTGTTGATGAAGTTGAATAAAAAAGCACTAGCTTCATAAGGGCAAACTTCCTAATTTTCAAGCAAAGATCTGCGGTCAGAAATAAAATATTACAATACTTTTTTCATGCTCATTTACCATGATTGATTTTTTTCCGTATAAAATGGACGTTAAAACACTTTTTAGAAATTAACAAAAGAAAAGCTATAAAGCTTTGAATGAATTTGTCATAAAATCATCCCATTCTATAAAGCAATTACCAAGGCATTTTTTTTTACATGAAAAAGACCATTTTTGGAAAATATGGAAATAATTCCTTGCTTTTAGTTTGCATACCACTTATTTATAGAAATTATATTTATATTTTTTGCTTATTTCAAGTAAGCTTAGTTAGATTGCTAGAAATTACTTTTGATTCAAGAAATATTACTCTTGTCTAACAGGTTTTACACTGAAACCACTGTAGTTATGTTGATTTACATCAGCCATATAAACAATTCCGGTCTTACTAATAGTACATATTCAAAAGGGACACTTGTACACTTGACATACATGAAATACATGTGAAAATACTCAGGACAAAAATAGCAATAGACAAAATCACTTTAGAATGTGATATAAATGGTCAGATTCTGGAAACGTGTTGGGATTCTTTGCAATTAATAAACAGACAATAGACATTTTACTCCATCCCACAGGCCATTTCATTCTCTTAAACTGGAAAAAAGCAATTGCTAGTCTTTCTGGTGAATTAGGAGAATATCTCTGATAAGATCGGAGAAGGTGCTGAGGCATGTCTAAAGAAGAGCAGCAAAGCTGGTGAAGGGTCTAGAGAACCAGTCTTATGAGAGGCAGCTGAGGGAACTGGGGTTGTTTAGCCTGGAGAAAAGGAGGCTCAGGGGAGACCATATCATTCTCTACAATTACCTGAAAGGAGGTTGTAGTGAGGTTGGGGTCAGTCTCTTTTCCCAAGTAACAAGTGATAGGATGAGAGGAAATGGCCTCAAGTTGCACAAAGGGGGTGTTACATTGGACATTAGGAAAAATTGCTTCACCAAAAGAGTTGTCAAGCTCTGGAACAGGCTGCCCGGGGAAGTAGTTGAGTCACCATCCCTTGAGGAATTTAAAAGATGTGTACATGTGGTGCTTAGAGACGTGGTTTACTGGTGGACTTGGCAGTGCTGGGATAAGAGTTTGACTCAATGATCTTAAAGATCTTTTCCAATCTTTATGATTCTATGACTCTAAGAAGTGTTATAAAGGAAATAATTGCCACCTAAGAAGTGATGACAATGCTGGAGTTGCGCTGTGAGATTCTACCCCAATTAAACAAACCAATGTTTTGAAGAATTATATGCCAGCCTGCGTAGAGTACCTGTGGTGGTCCTTAAAGGTGAAACAAACATACAAACTTATATTTGGGTACAAAGAAACTGGGAATGCGGGATCTCAATACTGATCTTACTAATAGTATCATATAGTTGTATGTATAAACTAATATAAAACAGCATAAGCTTAGGTTAACATTAATTAGCTTATTTTGTCTGCTGTAAAAAGAATGTTCCTGGGGCACATTCTTCTGACGTGTAGACTTTGTCTTCTGCTATCTAGCTAAATGTATTTATAGACAGGATTTACTGATTATACCCTTTGTCCTTTCATAAATCATGTCTTCACTCAGCTGTTGATTTTAGACGGTGAATAATTTTTTTTTTTTAAACTTCATTTGATAGAACCTGATCTCCATTTCAAGCTAGTAGTCCTTTCTGCATCTATTCCACTATGAACTCCTTTCCTCCAGAGGGTGTCTTGGTAAGGCTTTATGGAGTAGTCTATTCTAGATGAGACTGGAGACATCTCTATAAAATGACTTCATAGGAATAGGGACACCAGAGGAAAAGATCTGTGTAGCCAGGTGGCCAGCGCCCTACTCTGGACAGCTAGATGTACAGGACACCATGTATTGCTTTGCATCTTCCATGCAATTTAGATAGCACTTAAATTGTGTGGATTATTTTTGTCCATGTGGCTATGCTTACATTACTGAGTACAGCAGTTCAACACACTGGTTTTAGAGAGTATTGTTGGTGCTGGTAATGTAGTGCTCGCACCATACACATTTGAAAGGTTATATTTCAGAATACCTCTTGTCTGGTCACATGCACTCAACATGTTCATTGGAACACATCAGGCATTGTTAAGTAGTTTATATTCTAGATTCATCTGCCTTGAAAGGAATCTAGTTTTTAAGCTTTGAGGCCACTCTATGTTGCCAGCCACAGCATTATGATTGAGACAGCCAGATTTTCCTCAAAAACATGCTACTGGTGCTGACTGAAATGAGACTAATATGTCCACCTTTCATGTCCCTCTTCTACAGTAAACTTTTGGAGTGTTGTTTATCTCGCCATTGATTCTCAATAGTATCAAAATTTGCATGATGTTATACAGTGTAGAATAAGTCATATGGGACAATTGTAAAAATTGAATTCATAACACTGAACTAGTGAGATATTGCTGATGGTTTGAAGTAAAATGAGTAATGAACGCAGTTTGAAATAGAAGTATGTGAACAACACTTTTTTCCTTTGCTACTAAAATGTGACGAATGTAAAAATAAAGAACTCATCTTTGAATTTATTCTGTATTTCTCTCTTCATACCATCAACAGCCATTGGTCAGCAAGGCAGGGATAGAGGAACAGATACTACAATGTTCTGTTCCAAAGGACATATGCAACTCCTTAAGAAGTATATTTAGGCCTACATTTTAGTATTTAGACACAATCCATATGTAGGGTGTGGTATGGATCTGGACAAGATTGAAGCTTCTTGGCACCTAAAGTCCTTGGTTTACAGTGGCCCTATACAGTTTCCAGATTTCTTGGAATTTCTCCTAGAATTCATATTAATGTGGATGAGGGAGAACATATGGAGATATTATTCCATACACTCATATGAGCTTCATGACTGAAAATAGAGCTACATGCCCACTTTCTTAGGGAAAAGCTGGTATATTTTGATGATTACTGGAAAGGCTAGAAAACTAACTCTTGATCTTTAATCATAAACTGTGTTACTGGCCCTTTACAAACCTGCTGTGCAAGCACTGCTCTTCAATGGTCCCTCTGTCAGGGGACCATTAGGGCATACTTGTGTATTCAGCAGCTCAGCAAGGACACCCTCGCTCAAGAAATGCCTCCAATGAAAAACAGTGAAGCAGATAATGCTGTGGGATTTTGTGCATTTTTTTCACAGAATTTTATTTCTCGCTTCTATTGAGGGAGTTTTTTAAATGCAGCAAGTACCTTCTGTGAAATATCTTTGAGAGACACATGTGGGCATTGTCTCACATTATTTAAGTTTTTGGCCTCTAATTTCAGTATGATACCAGAAATATTTGCAGTACATGGAAGGTAGTATGCGCCAATTTTCTACGCATTCTGGACTGGCATACCATTTTGGGCAGGAACTCAAGCCAGATTATTTGGGAATTCACCACTTATTTAACTTTAGAGTTTTATATCACCACTGAGACCTTAAAAATAGCAACCTGTAAAACAGATTCTTCTCCCAGATACGCTTATAATTAGGAGCAACTTCTTTAAAGTTAACTTATTGAAACCAATTACTTGAACTAAACTATGTAATCAACAACCAGCAGGCCATGTATAAATCCAGTACATATCTATCTAAATTTTGGTCTATATTTGTACACAGATGTCTACCTCTCATGTATTATAATTGAATATTACCCTGTCGTATTCTATGATAGCAAAGTCTGTAAGTTCTACTGCAGTCCTAGCAAATAAAAAAATTTTATATTTTTGAGTGCTGCTGATTTACAGGCTCTCTGATTTTGGTCTTTTGAGAGCAACACAGAAGTGTGAGAACACTGTTGCCTCAGGAATAAAACAGAACCACCGTCCCCTTCTTGCTGAGGGGAGACTAATTTGTGTGAACATCTGCACCTACCTCTAAAACTAAACACTGCAAACTGCAGCATCCTGGCTAATGAAGGGTTGTTTGAGCAATGATTGTGCCTTTATAAATGTGTTATTAACCATGAAACTCATGTAACTTTATGTATAAAGTGGTTACAGTAGGTTTACCTATGAACAGGGTTTTCCAGAACAATGAAGTTTTTTATTACAGGACTGTAAACAACAGAAGTCATTTTTCTTTACAATAAATAGGAGCTAACTGTCATGCATAAGACACATATTCCAGCCAGCAGTGCCTTTTTGCCAGGAATTATGTACAGACTACAGTACTAAATAGCTGAAACTTTAATTGACTCCTGCATTTTTTTTTAATTAGACAACCTTCCAGTCAGTTACGACTCCATGTCAATAGAACCAATCCTTGCCATTTACATATCTCTGGTGAATAAAAAAGAGTTTTAGAGAGAAAACCTATCACATACATCAGTCAGCTGCCTCTTTTATGCATTACCCTTACTGCAAGAGTTTGTTCAATTCATTTTTAGGTATGTCTATATATCAATATTAATACAGTTCTGCTTAAAAGATTCATGGATTTTGAAGGCAGGGGGTGCCTTCAGATGATCAAGTCTGAAAAACTCAACTAATAATTTTGTACATGATCTATAACTGCAGCCTGATCTATCTATTACAAAGGCATCTAGTTTTAATTCTGGATGTGAAAGTGATAGAGAATCTTCAAAATCCTGGAATACACACTATCAGTGGGAAATTTCCCTCACTGTTAAAAAATATTTTCCTTAGTTTTAGTTCAGAATAGACTTTTTAATAACAAGATGCTCCAGACATTATTTTCTGGATTTATAAACAAAACCACAAACACTTTTATTTCATTGCATAAAAATTTTGGATGCTTGATTTCCATCTTCTGTGACAAAATAAAAAGCATATGATACTGTCCCAGCTCTCAGAACAGAACTTGACACAAAAAGGTCATGCTTTTACCTCTGCTTCAATGCTTGAACCCACAGTTACTGCGCAAATTTCACCTATGACCTTTCCTTACTTCCTTGAGTGCAACCTGCTCGAGTTTCTAGCTGTTAGGTATTGCTTGGCTTAGTACAGAATCACATAATTCTTTGCTAAAGCTGGATCATGGCACCAAGGATCATTTTCTGACCAGATATGGCTTAACTTCAAACCCTTCAGTCTGCTCCCTTTGACCATATAGCTTCCTTTAAGTTAAATATCACATATTTAGAAGAAAACCTTAACTCCTAACTCAAAACCCCACAAGCAGTCTGTGCATATTTTCAGATTGTAAGATATTTACCTGCCTTCCAAGCTGGTAGCCAGTAAACCAGTTGCCTACAGGCTCTTCCAGTTTGTGCAGCCCTTTGACCTGGTATGCCAGCCTTTGAGAAAATAAGGTTTTCAACTGCGTGGAGAAAGGAGGCAGCATCTAATATGTTGTATTATCTCCTAGGTATGTTTTTGACAAGACATGATGGTCAGTGTTATACCTTGATTCCTGACACTTTCATGCACTGTAGTTGTAAAATAAATATTCCTCAGCAATCATTATAAATTAGAGTGTGAAATCACACAGAAAAAACTCACAAGGCCTCTTATCATTACATTGCTGCCCTGGTCCACCTCACTTGCCGTGCTTATAAAACTGTGCTTTTCAATACTCGGAATATTCTTGCAGGATAGCTCCCATCTGTTACCTGTCTGACAACAAGATGTCTGTTGTTACCCTCATAAAAAGCTAAGGTATGTGATCAAATTTTATGAAGCAGTTACCTTCTTAAAAATCCTAGGCTCATGTAGCAATCTGTTGATGCCTCAACTGTCTAGGGCAGGGATCTTTAGAAATTACAGTCCGAAGACCACTTCCAACATGTAAAGCATTTTCTTTTCTAAGTGAACCTTCAAATCATTCTGTTTAACATAAAGGTATTCCACTACACACAGGTTTTCTGTAATAGTCATAGCTTGAAATTCTGATCTTATTAAGCAGTTCATAAAAGCAACTTATTCTAGAAAATGTGAAAAAAATATTTCCCATTTAAAAAAAAAATAAAGAAAAAAAAAATCTGTTTTAACATATGTAAAGAGATAAATAACATGGTGTACATATAGGTTATACTGTAATACTCACAGAAGCATAAATGGGTAGAAGACCTAATTTCCAATATATAGGTATGAACTTAGTCTATACTGGCTGTGGCAAAAGGCTATTATGTAGGCTGGAAGGGGATCAGGATGTTTGCTGCCAGATTAATCTAGCCAGAAACACCTAGGGTCTAAGCCAGAAACCAGACCAGTCTAGGAGAATATCTTCATGAAATATAATTTTTGGAGGCAGAACGCAGTGGACATGGTTGTCTTAAAGAGCTGAAGTGTCTTGTTAGCTTCTGAATTATCTGCTGAGAAAGAAACTCTCGTCATATTCTCAGTCATAAAAAAAATCTAATGTAATTGTAATTTTTGTCTGGTGAGATAGATATAGAGTTATATAGCATCAAAGTGGAAGTAATTGCTTGTGTTATTTGAAACTGGACTGTGTAACTTGTCATAAATATTCTTTAGCCTACTTGAACCTTTAAAGTTTGGGATTTGGCTGGTTTGTGAGCAGTGCATGTTTAGACTGTCCTATTCAAAGTTGCCAAAATATATGTTTACTTGCTGGCAATATGTTTTAATTTCAGTCAACATACAAGTTCTTATAGAAGTAAGACAGCACTTTTCTATGTGTTAGAAAACTCTTGAAGAACTCTTTTTAGAACTTCTGGGCCTGATTTCCCTTTTGCAAACAGTGGAGTAAAACAGGCAGAACTCCGTAGCTACAGGGTGAAGAGAGGCAGCTCCATCTGAAGATCTGGAAACATAGATGCGATTGTAAAAGCAGTGCAAAACTGCTGGACTTTAGTAATGTCCAAAAGAAAGCACTGCCAATAACTTGATGCCCAAAATTGATGCCTCTCCATTACCATTTCTCCTCTCTCTTTTTATTCTCTGCTGTCCCTATCCTGGCTTGGGAGAGTACAAAGTGTTCAGAATGATCCTAAGGCCAGGAGTTCTTTTTCTGATATACTCATAGAACAGAAAAACAGACAGACAAATAACAACACCCACCTCTGCAAATATCTAAGACCTAACTTATTATGGTTTTATTGCATCTAAGGACTTGTGAAGTATGTAACTATCATGATAGTCACACCTATCTGTAATGTGGGAGTCTCTGCAACTCCAGTGCTGTGTGATGTTGACGGAATGGCATAAGAAGCAATATCGTATTGACTGCCTTACAGTAGTTCAGTTTCAAACGAACCGAATGGCTTCAAGATCCACATTTGAAAACCATTTGAAAAATTTTGAGCTTCTGATCAAATACAGATTATAAAAGACATGCTTAATTTCCGGAAATTCATGTGCTGCCATAGATCTGAAGGGGTATCAAAACTGCGAACAAGAAACCTTTTATGATAGTTTGGTACTTTAATGTAGGGGTTATTAACACACAAATATATGCTGGCACTTACAGCATATTTTGTCTAACTGTAGTTACTGCATTGCTACACCTCTTCAGCTGTTACTAGAGGTACCTTGTACAGCTTCCACAAAATTGTAATGGGGATGGTTTTTGTATGAGTGAGTAAGTTATTATTTTAGGAAGTGTGAAACTAGACTGTGGAGTTATTCACTGATTATATATCTTCAACTTATTACAAAAAAATCTGATTTGTGTTTGAGAATCAACATACAACTAGAAAAACAGCATTTCAGTACAGGTACGGAAATTTATCAATCAGAAAATATCTCAGATTCCACTGGGTGCCTCCTTCCTTCCAAAGGTTTGTAACCATAAATAATGATATTGTTAAGTAACAAAATAAATAAATATGGTGATCTAACACCCCTTTCATCTCAATTTTCCATCCTTTTCTTACACTATAAAGTGTACTTCTTGTTTAATCATTTTAGACTGCAAAAGGGAACTTCTTATTCTGTGTTTAAAATAGTAGAGTGAGAAACTTTTGTCCTTAAGGAACAGCATGTTCAAAGAAATAATTGGTGATTTACCTCTTTGTGTGCTGTGCAATTTTTGAGGAGTAGGAGGATTTAAAATGGAAAGGTGACTATATCACTTAAGTGGCTGTTCATTAGCTGATCATTATGGTAACCCTTTAAGATTTTTAAGGGATAAATCATTTGACACTGCATTAAGTTTGATAGGTTTATTAAGTCAGTGGGAGAAGTCCAGGTGAAGAGAAGCAAGAAAGCACAGGTTTAAAAGCCTGTCTTGAAAATTCATCATCATCATTGCTTGAAAAAGGAAGGACATCTGGAAAGACGTCCCAACAAAAATTATGCAGATATTGCATTTATGTAGCTTTAAATGATTTCTTCGTCTAGACTTATTAATGTTATTCACATTGTGAGATGGAGAAAAAAGTAGTGTTCAGTCCATCTAGCAGCATGTTCTCCCATAATAGGATTACTGCAGTTTATCTCTGAATTATTGCTCTTGGACATTCAATGTTCAAAGATGGTTGGACTAGATGATCCTAGAGGTCTTTTCCAACTTGAATGATTCTATGATTCTCCACTTCTTGACTAGCACTGAGGATAGCCTGAAGACCAAAAGTATGTGGGCTATTATATATTCCCTTTAACGAAAGGAGCTAGAGTTCTCATTTAATCCAGTTATGAATTAAAGCTGTTATTAGCTGTCAGTTATTAGCTGACAATTTGGGCTCAACCAAGATGTAAAGCTAGTGTGAATATGTTTAACTGATAATTAATTTGCTGAGTTAGAGCATATTATTTTTAAAAATCATAAACCTAGTCTAATCGAGGAGAAGCAATACTGAATTTCAGGTAGTGCTGTGTTACAGCTATGTATACTATGGCTGAGATCATAACAGGCCAAAGAAAAATAAGAAGTGACATGCATACAAAGAATATTCCAGCCCTTCTTGAGAAATATTTTAATAATACATGACAGCATGTCAATTGTCAGGGGGAGGGATTTAATTACTGTGACATCCATGTGTAGGTCAGAAGGACAAAAAGCTGGATGTGAGATGGCAATGTGCGCTTGCAGACCAGAAAGCCAGTCACATCCTGGGCTGCATCTGCTCTGCTTTGGTGAGACTCCACCTGGGGTACTGCACTCAGCAAGGGTGGACCTGTTGGAGTGAGTCCAGAGGAGGACCACAGAAGTTATCAGAAGGCTGGTACATCTCTTCTGTGAAGAAAAGCTGAGAGAGTTGGGATTGTTCAGAGTTGGAGAAGAGAAGGCTCCGGGGAGACCTTACAGCAGCCTTTTAGTACTTAAAGGGGATCTATAAGAAATATGAGGACAGACTTTTTAGCAGGGCCTGTTTTAGTAGGACAAGAGGTAGTGGATTTGAACCAAAAAAGGGTAGGTTTAGACTAGATATAAGGAAGAAACTTTTTATGATGAGAATGGTGAAAAACTGGCACAGGTTGCCCAGAGAAGGGGTAGAAGCCCCATCCCTGGGGATACTCAAGACCAGGCTGGACAGGGCTCTGAGCAACCTGACCTAGTTGAAGATGTCCCTGCTCATTGCAGGGAGGCTGGACTAGATGACCTTTAAAGGTCTATTCCAACCCAAAGCATGTTATGATTGGGTGATTCTATTACAGGTCTGAAAGCCAATACTACATGCATGCACATGCAACATATGTGCCACACTGCTTGCTCTGTGCCTGATCTGCATATAAGTACTGTGCAATACCTATTAACAAGGCTTATTTCAAAAGGTAATTGCTCAGCATCCACCTGTGAAGGACCATGATTCAATCCCAGGTGACATTTCAGAAGGCATTTATATCTGCATGTAGTGCATCTTTAGAAAGCATTTTTTATTCCGAACAACTGCATTCACAGAATGTTTTGATAAAGCCTGACATTTAGTCAGTAAATAATTTTTGCTTATCCTGTACATGGTGACTTGAAAAAGATGTTTCTTCAAGCAAGTTATGGAACACACATAATACTTTCATGAATGTGGATTTTGCAGTCACCTCAGGGAATTGAGGTGCAGAAAATGTACTAAGCTGGATTTCATACAAGCACAAAAAATGTTTATGAGGCACATACTATACATCTGCTTTCTGTTTCCCTGCAGATACCTTTACAGATATATAAAAACACGTTACAGCTACAAGATACATTCTTTGATCACTAAATAAATATAGTTTACTAAACCTAGTATATAAAGTAAAGGTTTAGTATAGGAAATACAGGGTTTGTCACACAATGTAAGGATTTTCTTGCTCAGTGGTTAAGATATTCATGTGCCAAGTAGCATCCCGTCTTTGTCTGAGATAATCTATCAAGAAGAGGCTGAAGTTTTTTGCCTGTATAGTGGAAGATAAATGGATACGACTTTCCTTAAACTAAGAAAAGAGTATGCCCCTCCAACATTACATCTAAGTGACATACTGCTCCAATACAACAGTACTAGAATCCTTATTGAGGAACAGATAACTGCTAATGTTCTTTGCTCCTCTTGACAAAAAAAAAAAAAAGTCCATCCAAATGTTTTCTGAAATTCATGAATGGTTTAACATTATTGCTGGCACGTAACTACTGACAAATAAAATGATCCCTGCCCTACTATAAAGACAAATCCCCAGCATGTTTCTACTCAGAAAATGGCTCTGTAAAATCTGCATTATGAGGTTTTGCATTTAGTGTCTCCCAGGAGCTACAGAGAAAGTTTTCTTAGGTATTTCATAAGTGTCAGTCCTGGAAAGTATGAAAGTTGCTTTGATTTCTTTCTGACTTGTACATTAACACAGGTATTAAGGACTCTGTCAAACCAAGTCTACTGGGAACCCCTTCTTGTCTTCAATTCCTGCCTCTAGTTTAAACTTCTTTAAGCAGGGAAGTATAAAACTGAGGCCAGAGTATTGTCCTGCAGCTGAAACTTTGTTCAGATCCATTGATGATGTGGGAGCTAAAACAAAATATGACTCATTTTTCCATAGGCATTTGGCTCTGCAATGTTTTATTGCAGACCAAAAGCTCATTTTTGTCAGTAACATATTCAGCTGTAAATGATTATAAACAGGTATATTAAGTTTTAAAAGAAACATTTTCTGATTGCTTCAGTATGCAAATTCATAGATCAAATACTGACCTGAAGAAAATTTATCTGGAAACCTAGTGACACAAGAAGTAGAATATCAGCACAGATACTGTTATTAATGGTTTATAGATCATAAATGCATCACATTATGGAGTTATCTGTGTATGCTATGGTTTTATTTTGAATATTTTCCATAAAACTTAGAAGTCCTTTAAGGACCATTGGATAGTCACAAGTATAATCTTAATCAGTTGTGCTAAACAAAACATAGAAGCTACATCAGAGCCTAGACACAACCCATGAGGAACATATCTTGTGGAGGACAGTGTAGAGGCACTGAGTTGCCAGCTGTGGTCTAGAACAATGAAAAAGAGTTGAGAAATGCAATGTTCTTCCTTCCACATCACACGATAGAAACAACTAAAGCCTGGAACAAGAAAATGAGGAGGAGCTAAGGAAAGCAGAGAGGACAAGTGAGGAAGGGGAATATTGAAGTGGCCGATGTGATACGAATGAGAATTTACCAGTAAGAGAGAAGTACTATACCTGGTTAGATCGTAGAATCTTATCATAGAATGATAGAATGCATTTGTACAGGTCAGCAGGTACATCTTGTGCTAGATCAGGTTGCTCAGAGCCCCATCAAGCCTGGCCTTGAGCATCTCTAGGGATGGAGCCTCCACCACCTCTCTGGGCAACTTCTTCCGGGGTTCCACCACCCTCACAGTAAAGAACTTCTTCCCAATATCTAATCTAAATCTACCCTTCTCTAGTTTAAAACCATTGTCCTATTGCTACATGCCCTTGTAAACAGACCCTCCCTAGATTTCTTGTAGGCCCCCTTCAGGTACTGAAAGGCTGCTATAAAGTCTCCTCAGAGCCTTCTCCAGGCTGAACAGCCCCAACTCTCTCAGCCTGTCTTTGTAGGACAGGTGCTCCAGCCCTCTGATCATTTTTGTGGACCTTCTCTGGACCTGCTCCANCCTGCTCCATCATGTCCATGTCCTTCTTGTGTTGAGGGTTCCAGAGCTGGATGCAGTACTCAGGTGAGGTCTCACCAGTGCAGAGTGTAGGGGCAGGACCACCTCTCTTGATCTGCTGGCCGTACTTGTTTTGATGCAGCCCAGGATGCGATTGGCCTTCTGAGCTACAAGTGCGCACTGTTGGCTCATGTCCAGTTTTTCATCCACCCCAAGTACCCCCAAGTTCTTTTCTGCAGGGCTGCTCTCTATCACATCATGCCACAGCCTGTATTGATAGTGAGGATTGTCCCAGCCCAGATCCAGAAGGATTAGAAGACTGCATAGGATAGCTGGACTGGAGAAGCAGAGCAAACTATTAAAATTGAGGTGGAAAAACCTCCTAACAAGTGTATAGTGGCAAAATGTGCTTTTACAACAAGAATATTTACATATCTCTATGCAGTGAGTATTCAGAAGTGCTCAGGCTTGAGGTTAATGTGACTGAAGCCCTAACTTCAGTGGCTGATCCAAAATTACCACAATTTCTCCTTAGAGGTGGTGCCTTGGAACTTTCAGGTCAACTGAACAGTAATTTCCTTCTACGTAAGTGTCAGTAGATCTTGCTATGGGAAGAATGTCCACAAAAATGCTGGAGTCTAAGAAGTCTCACGTCATCCTCCTTTTTTACATTTCATGTGAATTGAACAGAATATATCATGGACTCAGTATCCACCAAAACATATGCTTTAATGTGAAAGCAGATTGACTTCTTTGAAGGGAATGTAAATGCTCTCATGTTTGAATAAAAGCACCTGCTAAAGCACTTTGAGAAAAATCCATTTTGCTTTTCTTTCTTTCTCCTCTCTGTTTTCCAGTTTCCCAAAGTTATTACATTTGTTATCTGGATTATCAATGGTTGTTAAAACAGACACATATGAATGGAATTTATCATGCTCTCAATTCCCTACAAGAATTAAACAATGTGTAATACTTTGCTTTTTTCCAAGGACTTTGTCATTCTGAAATAAACATTAAACCATCTGAATTAATAGATATGCAAGCTAAAATGAATTTGGATGATAAACACATCATCTATCAAAGATCAACATTTGTATTAGGAACCCTTATATGTAAATTATAAACAAATTTTTTTGCATATGTTGGAAGTCAAAAGTGTAAACTTCAGCTTTTTTCTTACGGGATTCTGAACTTTTTTTTTTTTTTTTTTTGACAAAGTCAAAAGTAGAAGAAAATGAATATGCCAGATATTGGTATTTATGATTTCTTCCATCTATTTTTATGCAAATATAAACAATCCTATAATTCTTTTCTTTTTCATGCCAGCTTCAGGAAAATCTGCTTCCACAGAATTCAGTAAAACAAATGAATTGCATTGACATACAGCCCTAAAAATACGGCAAGCCATCTCTCTATTTCCTGACATCTGATACATCTAGACCATCTTCATTCATCTTAGTCCTTAAACACTTCCTATTGCAGGAATTCCATAGCTTCCTAGAGAATGTATTTTTATGCTTACCTATCTCTCTACCAGAAATGAAGTTTCATTAAGATACAAAGTAATCCTTCCTTGCTATACAGTAAGTTATTATTTCTTGCCAAACTCAAAATGGGCATAGAGAATTACTTACTGATGGTTATCTTATTTGTTACTCCAGTCTAAAAAAATCTTACAAGTCAGATTTTAATTCTCACTACTTTTCTCGTTAATCTCCACTGGATTTCATCTATTTATTGCAGACTAACCATAGTCTCTGCTGGGCTAAACTGTATTGCCCATGTGGCAAATCAAGAGGAAGCAAGTGAGGGAGTTAGGAGATGCGTGTCAAAGAACAGTTAAAGAGGGTCATAAACTGTAGGTAACAAGGGAAAAAGAAGGATGAAGATGCAGAGTCTCTAGAGCCGAGCATGCTTTTGGATCTATGGGGGGCTATGATCTGAATTCATTAACTGAAATTCTGGACTAATTTGCAGATTTTGTCTTCTAATTCCTGCTTTCAAAATCCAAGAAAGGCCAGGATTCTAGTGTGGGAGCTGGCTGAATGTCATTGGGAGCAAACAGAAACTCAAGTACTGACTTGCTTGGGTTAAGACTTACCCATGATCACAATAAATTTGCTGATACTGATCCTGATATGCATATACAAAACTCAGAAACAAACAAATAAACAAAAAAACAGTGAGCATTTTTTCTTATTATTGTTATTATCATTGCCAAAGTTGTATAGGTGAAGCCTTGTTACGTAGCTGTAAATCTCTTTCACGGCTAATCAAACAAAGTGTTACAGTTCTTGGACACAAGACATCAAATAATTTATGTGAAGGCTGGCGTAAGTGGAGAAACGAAAAACCACAGAGTCCTTCAAAGCAATTGGAAGCCAGGTTGCTTTCCACATCTAGTGTTTATTTTGGCTCTGAAAAACTTTTCAGTTGAGGTTTTGAATAAAAAACAAACTGAGAAAAAAATAGAAAGTAATTTTCCAAGTTGATCATGCCTGGGTTATAAATGAAATTATTTTTAATGCTTATGATTCAATTTTAGAAGATTTGAATGGTAAAAAATCTCCTGAAAGCCCTGATACCTTTATGTAAGTTTCCACAGTAGTAGAATTTCTAATAGTATTATATTACAAGTATCCATCTTTGCATCTGTAATAATGCTCAGGTTTTATTTAATGTGGGAAGATTTTGTTACAAGTAAAAGGGAAAATTGTTCTGCAGAATCAGAAGGCTGTCAAGTAAGACCACAATTAAAAAAAATTAAAATCCAGAAATTGTAACACCCCTTAAATGTTACAGGTACTGTGGAAGTATACAGTCTGGCCATCATACATCATTAGAGAGTACCTGAATTTTATCTTATTTTGCAAGTGTTGTAGAGCTGGTTAAAAAAATAACTTAACAGTAAATAAGGTTTTCAAAAACAATTTTTCAGTAGGATTTTCTCATAAACAGAATTCTAAAATAATCAAATAATAATGTTCCACAGATATCTAAAACCATTCTGGTATTTTTATACCAAAGATAGACAAAGTTCTGAAGCATCTTCAAAGTTTTGCTTATTATGACACAATCATAGAATCATAGAATGTATTGATTTGGAAGGGACCTCTAAAGGCCACCTAGTCCAACCCCCCTACAATAAGCAGGGAGTGTAGTAATTCACTTTTCTAGAGTTCTTGAAGGAAATGGACATAATAATTGATCCTGATTAAATCTCAGGTTGGTCTCATGATCAGGCTAGAAAATAGTATATACAATGATTTACGTCACAGTGAATAGAAAGTACAAGTTTGAATACACAAGAATTCATAGATTTTTTTTTTTCTTAGTAACAGAAAACTTAGTTAACTTCTCTGGCAGTTCTTAAAGTTTTTTATATTGTTTATCTGTAAGAAAAAGAAATGTACATTATATGAACCTTTGAAGCAGGAAAACTACTCTGAAATTACACAATTTCTTTAAAGTTAAGGTTCTCACGCCCTGTATTTCTCCATTTTAGTACTAAAGTATAGTTTCCCCTTGTTATACTTGCCATATTCAACTTTTCATGTTATTGGGATCATGTCAATCTTCAGGCATACAGAAATTTAATTTTAGTAATAGTGATTTACTTTAGTATAGGCCTTTTTCATTGTTTAATCATTTTGAGGCAAATGTATTACCTTGAAACTTAATAAACTGGCATATGTGTCCTATTGCTTTTCTTCTTCAGAAAGGAAGCAATTAGAATTGCAGAAGGTAATTTTACTAAAACTTGGATAAATTAATCATGGTCATATTTTGCATTATTGTTCATTTAAAAAAAAAAAAAAAAAAAGAACTTTATAAAGAAAACCTTCCCAGCCTTTTCGTGAAGTTGCTTTTTATAAAACATTTTCATGCTGGACGTTGTGAATCTTTGTAGTATAGTCTCATGTATTGACTGTTTATGCTTATAGGCTTTCCAAGTTGCAAAGTAAAACACATTAACTTGAGCTAGTAACAAGCATAATTTAGATTAAATACACCTTATTTGAAATCTCAGATGAGTGAAGAATATGCACAGTCAGCTCCTATTGCTAATGAGTGGCAACTCATTAAGATGCAATTATTTTTGACTATGTGGCAAGACCTGAGGGTATTCTTTCAAGCGGTACCTGGCAGTAAGCCTCTGCAAACCTCTTTAATTTCAGAATTAGTTTGAAGGAAACTAAAAAGGTTACCTAACAACATTGAATATAAGGAAAGTTGTCAAAACAATTCAGGAGTGGAAATGGAATATGACTACTTTTTTCCAAAGAAAATAAATTTAGAGATTCATGAAGTACTCCTTCTTCCAGTCAGCTCTCTAGAAAAACATGCACTCATTGCAATATGTAGCATCACACCGCTGATCTCAGTGATCCACTAAGACTATCTATTTGGAAATAACACACCACCAGTACTGTATGTATTAATCTTTAAAGAGATTATTTAATAAACCCATACGTTTATGATTTCAGCATAAAGTGTCTCACAATCCACTTGAAATATTCTGCGGAATCTGGAGAATGACCAGTACATTTAGCTGTCCCTGACCCAAAGCACAGATTGAGGCTTGTTAAATTGTCAGATTTTTCCAGTGACTTTAAAGGTTCTCATTGGTGGCAAATGTGATTGGGTTTGAGGGGGTTGATTGATTGTTTAATATCTCTATATTGTACCCTTACAAACTTGATCTAATAAGCTGTTCCTTAGCAGGATAACACCCAGTTGTTAAAAGGGTGGAATAGTCTCATATTAAGTTGTTTCTCTATATTTTTGCCATAGAAGATTGCAGCTGTGCAATGGCAAAGGGGTTAAAATTGAGGAGAAACTAGGTTTGGATTTATCTTCTGTGTAGACCCTGACGTAAAGCAGATTTCAGTCATTAGTGTCTTTTTTTTTTTTTAAGTTGGGTGCTGGCAATAATTGGCTTCTAGACTTGATTCAGTTGGATCACATTCAGCCCTTACATTCTGACTTTCACTGCATACTTCATGCCAGACTGAAACTGAAGAGCCAGATAAACTCAGCGTAGGTCCTGCTGGGAATTTGAGATGAGTGAGAAGATACTGATATGTTTGCCAGATTTATGGTTGAGGTTCACTTCAGGGAAATAATTATGTCTCAGCCAGCATAGTCCATCTAGACATCTAACACATTGTGGTTGCATAAATTTTCCATGTGAAGCCATCTCCCATGGTTTTCCAGTGGCCAAATCCTCTCGCCTCATTGCATGCAATGTCACTAAAAATAATGAGGCTATTGTGACAACAAAGTTTCATATCAAGTAAGATTGAAACATGCCAGTTCTCGACATACAGAATTTAGGGCAAATTTTAATAAAATCAAAGCTACATTATTGACCTTATAAAATTGAAATATCATAAATCTATTCTTTATAATGCAAAATGAGATCTAACCTATCTTCCCTTTAATAATAGGGATTTTTTTACTCTGGAAAAAGTGCTGGCTGGAAATTTTCCAGGATTTTTTTCTTGAGGAGATACCAATATCACAAATTCTTCACTCAGCAAGACATCTGAATGATACAAATACTTTCAACAAAAATAAGATTAATAATTATTTTATTTATAATTTAATATTTCAAATGACTGA
>VZZY01022389.1:1105-16642 GCA_013400335.1 Eurystomus gularis
ACTGATTATTTTCTCTTCTATCCATCTACACATACAAAAAACCCATCAATGTTATTTGCCTTTGGATCCAGAATGTGTTAATGAAAAGTCAAAGTACAAAAAGAGTAAACAACAAACAAACAGGAAATCTCTATGAATTCCTGTGTCAACAGAAATGTACAATCATGTTTGTTCCTTCCTGAATACAGGATTTAAAGTATTGGCAGGAAGTTCAGTTTTGATTTAATCAAAAACATCAGCTGCATTCTTTCAGGAAGCTCACAAAATAAATGAAATGATTGTATCTTAAAATCTCATGAAGTGCTACTTTCTTAGGCAATGTTAAAAGATCTCAGGCATAGAGAAGTGCCAAACAGGACTGTGGATATTCTGTTAGACCCAGTTCTGCCATTTGGGTCATGAATGTGCCAATGGTCCCACTGATTCCTGTGGGACATTACTGAATGTTATTCATCGCACGCTGGGGTGGTACATTTCAGTCTTTTATGGGTTCATTCATTTTGAATAACTGATCTGTCAGCGATCTCCAGTGAGAAAAAATCTTTTTCTTAGTATGTATGTACAGCCACTAAAAGCACTAGAAATGTCACTTTCAATGCTCATCTATGAAAAGCATTTTAGTGGTCATCCTGCAACTGCTTCTACTTCCTTTCCATCTGTTGTTTCCCTTTGTGGCCCCAGAGCCCAAATCAGAAGTCATTATCACAGTATCAGAAAGATTGCACTACCCATCTGGACTGGACAGGTCAGTGCCTCTGGGGTCACCCGCATTTAAACCAAATTTTCTTTTTTGCGCAAGAGAAAACACAGAAAGGAACAAGAGTGCTGTGTGCCATCATACAATGCCAAACACAAGCAGGTTCAACAACAAAACAAGAACTACCTCCGTTAGAGTATATTACATAACTATCAGTAAATTCTCCATCTTTTTACATCAGCAATTATCCAATATGCAACTGCTTATACTTCAGGATTCAAGTCAACCAAGTTTCTAAGAAACCAAAATCAATAAATAAGTAGAATTTTTGTGAACTTCGTGAAAGGTTTGTTGAGTAATAATTAAGAATTTGGCACATAGTAAAAAGGATTCCATATTAATGTGACTGTATAGCACTATGTACTTACTGTATCAAAAATAAACTAACCTCAGATCATGGAGTTCTGACCCTGAGCCAGTTACAAGCATAAATTCTCCAGGATACAGCTGAGAGACTGTTAGCTCAGCATAAACTTTTCCTCTCGGTGTTAACATATGGCTTATATTTGTGGAACCCACCTGCAGAGTAAAATTTGCAGTTATCGAGAATGAAAAATAAAACTTTTGAATTCTTAAACATGATGACATACATGAAATATGTCTTCACCTGAAAAAACAACTTTTTAATGTTTATTCTGCTATGCCATAATAGGACTGTACAGATACACAACTGGCCAAGCTTAAGCTTTACATTAGAAACCTCACATTTTTCTTCGTGAAAAAAAAGATAAATTTTTGAAATAAGATAAATCAAGACTTTTATAAATCTTCGTTAACGCTGTATTAGACAAGGTGTTCTTAAACTACATTTGATTTAAGAATGCATTTTCAATGTAAATTCAATCCATTTTAGTTTGCTTTCTGATGATCAGAATAGAAAATTCTGCATGTGTTATTAACAAAAATATTCTTTTTCAATCATGTGAATAAGGCTTTCAGATACCAAAAGGATAACATATACTCTGGCCCTTACTTTAAAGAAAGAAAGACTTTGTTGGCTTATGCTTTTGTGGCCCTGAGCTATGCACGCTTTTATATTTTCTGTAGTTGTTGACTATGAATCTACATGTCTGCACATTTGATTCAGGTTCTGCTAGAAATGTGACCTCTAGAGGCAAAATTTCAAGTAACAGTTTCTTAGCTGTGACCATAAAATATGTGCATGTTCATACAGATACCATCCATAGCAACAGAAATATGAATATGCCATAGCTGTTGTGCTGATCTGGTTCCAGAGGCAGAATTTAATCTCTCTTACTTCATTCTGCTTTTGTAAGAACCTTGTCAATCACTCAGTCAGTGCCCAGATTCCAGACAACGAATGGAAAAAAGGAAAAATATTGCAGGTATTAACATTCTTTTGCAAGGTCGTATTACATTAATATAGTTACTGGCATATTACAGGCACATAGCTGAATTTTCAGGATGTGATGCTAGTCACACCCAATCTGGTTGTGATACAAGTGCACCTCCAGCAACTTCACTGAATTATTTTGTGACACAGATAAGCATGAATGGTACCAAAAATCTGATGGCTTGAATAACCAACTGTTGTGAATGCTGGATTTTTAAGTGGACTCATGAACTGTTCATTCTAGTTTGCCATTTAGTTTTATTTTTTTTCCTTGCCAACACTGATTAAACTCCACAGAAAGCACTCATTTTGTTCTTATAATTTCCTGTTTAATCTTGTTTTCCCTTCACCACATGTTCAGCAAGTATTATCCATGCCCACTGATGACAGCTACCCCACCTTTACCCCGACCTAGAAAGAAAACAAACATTTAATCTTTATTGCTATTACAAAATTAATATAGTAAAAAAATATGATTACATAGCAATTCGGGTTCTTCCCTCTCCTAAACTTGTAGGCTACAATTCTTGTGTACAGCCTTCCCATTCACTTGGCTCTGACCTCTGAGAAGAAGTAGCTGTAGTCTCAGTTTGCTTACTGCTTCCCTATGCTTCCTCCCTCTTCGGTCTGAAGCAGCTAAAACCATCACCTACAGCAAACACTTCATGAAATTCTGTGCTGAAATGAGTAAGCCCCATGTCTGTAGCACTTCAGAAAGGAACAATCTGCTTGCTGGAGGTGCATCTCTGACGTTGAAGACACTACATGAGGGTGGCTGAGAAAGCAGGAAGATAAAGGGACTCACAGAGCGCTACCATAAACTGAGGACCAAGAATAAGAAACCTGGGGTAGTTTGTCACAGAATGATATTTTTGAAAACAAGACCAAAATCTGAGTATTTGTGAGCAGTCACACGTGTGGAGAAAGGACAGGTGTGAGCTGAAATCTGAATATCCTGCATATCTGCAACCCTGCCTGCTCCAGGCAGCCAGCTGTAAAACAGAGTCAGTATGAGAGGACTGAAAACAAGCATAGGTCACATTTGCAAAAAAACCCAGCAAAACTGTTCCTTTGGGCATCTAGGAAGAACACAACATCCAGCTATGGCCAGGCAAGCACACCTTCCACTGCTCTGCCCCCTCAAGCTGCCATGGTTCAGCACAGTTCTAGGCCGGCAGCTGCCAAGCTATTCTACTGTTCACTGCTGTAAAACAATTCCAGGTGAGATTCACTCGGACTTTTTTAGACAAAGACCTGAAAACCAGGAGGTTCTGTCTGAATATAAGGAAACACTTTTTTTATTGTAAAGGTGGCTGATCACAGGAACAGACTGTCCAGAGAGCTGGTAGAGTCTCCATCTTTGGAGATACTCAAAAGCTATCTGGACATAGTCCTAGGTAATGAGCTCCAGGTGACCTGCTTGAACAGGAAGTTGGACAAGATGATGTCCAGAGGTCTCTTCCAACCTCAACCATTCTATGATTCAATGATCTGTGTCAAAAGGTACTTCTGCCTGGGGCTGGTCTGTAATAAACTCCACTGTTTATGCTCCTAACGGAGTGAAATACATCTCCTGACATAGGTAACTTCTCCAAAGGATCTGAGTGTTTGGTACTTGAAAGATATGGCAATATTATGCTCCATTTTCCATTTCTGAAACAGATCTTGCTTGTCCAAATCCTACATTAAAACAGTTATCACTGTCCCATTTACCTTTGGAACAACATTTGCAAATAGATGATCCAGCAGCTTAACAGAATCTGTGCCTTTTACTTTAAACTTGCCAAATGGTGACAGGTCAATCACACCGACTTTTTCCATAACCTGTTTATACTCACGACCCACAGGGTCAAACCAATTTGTGCGCCGAAAACTGGGTCTGAAACAGAGCATTTACACACATAAAAAACAATTTGGAAATTCTGTGCTCTTTTCAGTAAAAAGTAGTCTTTAGTTTCCTCAGTTTAATAACCATTAAAAAGAGACAGACTTCCCTAATTGTAGGTAGCTTACTCAGTATTTTCCTTGGTCTAACATAGCTTAAAATTTTAAATCCTTTAACAACAAAGAAAGATATGGGTTGATATTTTATCAACCATTTTGTCCAATAAACTGTGAACTGTTCCAATGTTAGAAGAAGTAGTAGTTTGTTGTGTGTAAATTTACAGCATACTTTGGTGCTGAATCATTTATTTGAGTTTAAGGTGTCAAAGGCTTTATTTCTGAACAGCAGAAATTATTAGTTTATGAGCCTCATTTGGATTGGGATTTCAGCATCCCTGTGAAAAAACATTTATTTGCTGGATGCTCCCTGATGCAAGCAGATAATTAGGTGGGCAGGCACAGAGATTAAAAAAAAGAAAGGAAAAAAAAAGAAACGTGTATTGGGCTTCACACATTCACCACATCTTCTCCTTTCCTCAGAATTCTACAGAGAGAAACAAACTTTTTCATTAAAACTTTATACTGTGCTGTTGATAAAATAATGAGAAAGGGAGAAAAATACAAATTTATAACAAACAAATTGTTCTCTAATCTCTTCCTTGATCTAGGCTGCTCCCTGATACCTAAACCTCAAAGAGTTACAGGATACCTTGACATGTGTTTTGAAATGTCTGAATTATCAGCACGAAATGGATTCTAAACTATGGAAAAACAAGAATGGAAGATCTGCTTAGTAGATACCTTTAGCAGAAATGAATAATAAATGTATGCTTTCATTAAATCTAACAACTCAGCTGTTCCTTGCTATAATGACAATTTATCTGGCAGGGGCGGGGTAGGTTGGGGACGGGAGTGGACGGGGGTACAAAGTAATCTTTCATTTACTTGTATCCAGTCTCATCTCCAGGTTTGTAGAACCAATGAGGTTGCTCCCATCCTGCGTGAAAGCCCATTGAACATTCTGACTTCAGCAAATCATATAGCCCACTGGTTCTCTCAGTTGGTCTCCCAGCAAATCTTTCTTCTTTAGGGTAACCAACTAAAGGGGAGAAAAACAAAACAAACAAAAACCCATGCCATACTAAGATCATCACCAAGACAGAATACATGTACATAAATAGATAAATCTAGAGGCAGGCTTTGCTAGGATCTATTTTCAGCACATAAATGTATTTTTAAAAATACCTTCTTACCAATGTTATTAAAACCATAAGATTCTCTTGCTTTGGCCGCTGTGTAGTCTGTGGTGGTCCACTTTCCATAGCGGTTGGGATCTAATTCTATCAGGTCAAATGGAGGCTCCCCCTCAAGGATCCAGTCACTGAGGTACTTTCCTATGCCACCAGCATGTATAATGCCATACCTTAAAAACAGGAAAAGCCCTGCAGTACCAAGCTTCTTTTGCTTTGTTTTTAAAAATCAAGACGATCATATACTACCAACACACCTATAAAGTGTTTTAAATTCTGCTCTCCCCCACCCCGCCTTTTTCTTTGTTTGTTTGTTCTGTTTTGTCTTGTTTTCCAAGACTACATACTTTATTAACAGGTATTTCTACTGCCCTACTGTCAGCTGCAGAACTCCATTGCTAACATAAAGCAGTTGCAGTGCTTGAGATTATAGCAAGCTCTTTTTCTAAAGTCCAGAATTTAATCTTTTTCAGGGACATTAGAACTCTAACAATTAATGCTAAAGACAGTTCTCAAACTTCTGATATCCATTAAATATACATTCTAGCCATAGAATAACTCTTCTTTTTCAATTAGGTTTGATTAAACCAGACTCAGATTTGAAAACCACACTGAGACATTCTAGTAGGTACAATGAGTACTTACATTACAGTGATGAGCAACAGCAGCAGATATCAGAAGGCAACACTACTGAGATAGCTTTATAGAAGTCAAAATTGCTCCACAGAAAATCAGAGAATGCAGAGGAAGTGGGGATAAAACTAGAAGACTTGTTTGCAGACTCTGGTGCCAGAGTTTGAGATGCCTTTTCTCACCTCATTTACCTCCTCTGTTCTCCACTACAACTACAAAGAGAACTGGTTCCAGAAAACTTATGCAAGCAAAATTTTCTGCTATCAGTCTGTAGCAAAAGCCTGTCCTGTTTCTACATAATGAGTGTGTAAAGGATCAGACTGTGTAAGAGATCTCTTATTAGAAACCTACATTTAAAGAAACCACACCAGACAGCAAAGGTAGATGCTCAAAAGTTACGAAGTGATAGATTTAAGGTTTCCTTACTTAACTATTTTGTACATAATTCTAACTTTCAAAAATGACTGACATCTTGACAGCCTTAGGGAAAAAGCTGTGTGTGAAATGTGCTTCTGCGAGGTACTTGAACTGGACAACTGGGACAAGAATTCTTGTTGTGCTGCAATATGTGTATGTCACTACTCAGTCTACATAAAACCAAACAGTACCACGCAATTACAGGCACCTCAGATTTGACACCAAAATATTTAATGACAAATGGTTATTTATACCAAATGATTTCAAAAATTTATTTTAATACCTCTGTGAATTTCTTTTTAGAGAGGGTAAACTAAAAGTGTCAAAATAGCTTTCTTTCTAGGGAAGATGGGAAAATACATTCTTAGTTATTTGTGAAGTGTTCCCATGAGCACAACAGAAAAATCCTTGAAGAAATAGCAGGTCTGTCCAAAACCAAGTTTAGATTAGCGTGCAGCAATTAAACCACAGACACTCATATTGAATAGTGAAGCTAAAACAAACTTGCATTGCTGCTCATCAGCTTAGCATTCTGAATTCTATATCCTCAACTAAATATGCAAGGATCTTAGGGGGAAAAAAAGGGTGATAACTGTATTCTAATGCATATGCGTAAGAAGAACTAATCCAGACTACACAGACAACTTAGTTCTGGCACTTGTGGAATGCCTGACTTCATAATATTCACAAGGTTCCTTTGATATAGTAGGGTTTTGTCCATAATTTATTTTATTTAAATTAAACTGAAATATCAAACATTTGAGTACACAAAGTAATTCTGTCAAACACATACCTTTAAGCTGTTCAGCACAAATTTTCGCACTCTCAGCACAAGCTTCTATCCACCACAACTGATGCAGGAAGGATGATTACTTGTGAACTGCCACAATGCAAGTACTACAGAAGAGGTGGCCATTGCTGGTGTTAATTTAATTAGGCAATTCTTAGTTATTAATGGGTATAAGTTTTGTGAGCATAGCTATACTACGTTAGGGAAGTTTTAGCCAGTTTAAGTCTCGCTGCACCATTTACTGCAGGCAAAAGCACAGGGGAACACTGCACAGAGATCACTTTGCAATTGCCAGTGCTGACAGAACAAATACAAGTAAGTTTTTTAGCTTCAGCTGAAGACAGCAGAGCTGATGGCAGGGTAACCCCGGCAGAAAGACAACCCAGGAGGCCACCCAGCAATGTGGAGTTGCTACTCCTGATACAGCACTGCTCCTGGGCTGAGTGGTCTCTGCACCCTGCAGAGCTCTGCAGCGCTGACTATGCAACAAGTTGGTTTGTGCTCCTACCTGGCCCTGTATTATCAGAGACTTTAAATTACACAGGGGACCCAAATGCCTCATTACCTCAGGTAATCGGGAGCTGATTGCGTTAATATATCAACTGCAGTTCTACTACACAAGAATGAAACACATGGTGTGCTGGGATAGGATCTTACAAGTAGCTGTAAAGAGTGGCACAGTTTAGGAATCTCAGTCTTCATATAAGGATTTAAAGAAAATTTCCTCAATGAACACAAACTGCCCTTCTCCTCTGTTTTTCTTCTCTCCTTCCAGTCCCCATCAGATTATCTTCCCCATTGTCCCTGTTACATTCTCGTGTTTTATTTGTTTAGGAGTCCTTGCTTCTGACTGATTTTTTTACTCATTCTATTCCTTTTTCCCCTTGAAATCTGAGTCCCCACACCATGGTCCTTTTCTAGACTCTTTGTCCCACGTTCAGTCATTTTTCTATCACATTTCTGTAGGAAAACTCCTCTTCAGTCTCTGGCTGCGGAATGCTACTGTAGATAGCATGCATGAATCTTAGTGCAAGAATAATGAGTGTCTAGTGTTCATGAGCTGTAACATTTATAAAGCCTTGTGAACAGGTCTCACTAATAGATTTTGTGAAGAATGGCAGAAGGGCCTATCTTTGGGAGAAAGGTCACTTCCAAAGGTTAAGTTCAGCCTCAGAAAATGGGGAGCTCTTCAAAAGAAATACTTCACTCCAAAAACCTCAACACAGTGAAACTACGTACCTTCCAATAATCTTGTTGTTTAGACTGGTTACATTGGTTTTTGATTTAAACTTTTCTGTATAAAATTCTAGCTTACTCTTGTTAACATTTTCAAAGCTGTAAGTAACTGAAAATAGAAGCATTGACCAATCTTAATAATACATGGTGCTACAAGCTCTGCTAACTATACTTCTTTGCACATTAAAATGCCTAGCAAGCTACTAATTTTAGATAATATAAATCCTCTAAACTAACAGCACTAAGTCCTCTGTCACAATGTCCCTGCTAGTTGACTATGAGATAAGGATTTGCTAATGTACACAAAAAATTACAACACTGGTAGAAACACTGCAGTGACCCAGAAGCATAGAACAGAGTCAAAAGTCCTGAAAAGCAGACAGAGCAATCCAATGACAATAACACAATTGCAACCTGTGTCTTAACATTCAGAGATTAATCAAATCCCTGACATAAGTCGTATAAAGAAACTTAAAACACCTAACACCGGTCTTCAGTACTTCTTGTATGGAACTTTAATTCTGCTCCCATTGAGAGTAGTGAAGGAAAACAGGCTCCGACCTCTGGCAGCAGAGTAGTGAACTTAAATAATCTTTTTTGACGAACGAGAACTAGGCAAACCACTTTTGTAACTAGAAGTTCTGCAAAGGTTACCAAAAGATAGCAACTTTTTTTTCTAAACCCAAGCAGCAAAGGTGAATACCTTTCACAATGAATCATTGCAAAATTACCAACCCTTTTTATTTTGAGGGCTTTGGAAAGCACGTTAGTGATAGTGCCTTATCTTATGATCTAAGGGTTTGTTTGGTTTGGATTGAAAGAAAACTGGAAAAAGCTGAGCTGGATTTTGAACAGCAAATTAGGCAATTGAAGAAACAATGTAAACAGAATCTGTCCAATAACATGTGTCTGGAATTGTATTAAGTTCATTCTATCCTTCTTGAATCAATAGTCAAACTAAGATAATTAAAGAGAAGTCAGTAAGACTTTTACCACTGACTTCAGTATGGCCAGAGCATAAAAGATGCAAATCACATTCAAAGAAAACCTCATAATGGGCAGAAGAATAACACTAGAAAAACATTCATTGCTGTTGTCACACAGCCCTCTCCATTTGCTTTCCTCCAGCACCCAGCAATACAATTTTTCAGCTCAACCTTCAACAGTTAGAACCTTCAAGCAGTCAGTCACCCAGTATGCTGGCAGTGCCTTCTGCTTAGTATGTCATCAACTCTACACCCAAAAGTTAATACTTCATATTAAAAGTTCCCCCTGTACCACCCATTCTTCTGCATACATTAAACAACTGTTGAACACACTGCAATTCAAAGCAATACACAAAATGAACTGGAAAGTAGCAGAAAACCCCAGCACTTATATGACTTTAACTTGCTGCACTTACAGTATCATGTACTACCCATTTCTTGCTGCTTCACAAAGTGTCACAGATATTGACCTCCAGAATAAAAGGAGGAAACAAATTGAAAAAATAGTGAGAGTTATGAAGAAGAAGCAAGAAAGATGGATGAGCTTCTGTTATGTAGTTAGTGGTAATTAAGACTATTTCCAATTACACGTTACATAAAATATGTGCAAAACAACCACTAGACCCATAAAAATGTGCAAAGCTTGAGCTGACCAACATTTTAACAATATGACAGACAAAAGTTGTCACAAGGAATTTACTCACCCAAAACCAATAGCTACCCAGTAATTTCTGACACCCTGATGTGGCCCCACCATAGGAAGAATGTCTGGAGAATAGGTGATAGGGCCTGCAATTGTGTTTATGATGTCTGCTTTTTTCAGAACGGGGACCATTTCCATGGCAGCCTCTATATGCTCCATTATTCTGTCTAAATCAGACTCAAAAAGTTCTTTTCCAAAACCTGCAATGATATTTGACTCTTATGATATACTTAATTACACTGAAAATATTTACATTTTGAAATACAGTTATGCTATCTACACATATAAAAGTTATATGGAATTAATTGGTGAGTACATTTAAGCCTTTACCATCCTACATGAGAAAAATGCCATGCTTAAATCCCAAGTTACCCTCAGGATCAAGCTTATTGTCACTACAGTTATACTGTTCTTTATACGTATTTGTTTAACCCTAAGGTCACACAAATTTACCAGTGAAATAGAAAGGAAGTGGAGAAACACAGAAACCTCCTTCTATGTTAGTAAGACCCACTTATTTTTCTCAAGATGCCAACAATTTGGGGAGGGCAAGATATTGCCTGTGTCAGCTTATGATATCCATGGTGTTCAGTACATTCCTGGATATATTTCACCGTTCAGTCCGGGCTCTAAGCATCATAGGACATCACTCTGTAGAGAGACTTGACACTACTGGAGACGTAAGTTCAGGAAGCTGTGACAGTGCAAAACAAAGTCCAGTAGTGCTGATTGCTCTTTCCTGGGAAAAATGTTGTGTTTTTTTAAAACAGCAACACTAATGACTTAGTACAACTTTCTATCTAGAAGTGAATGGAGCCTAGATATAATACAGCAATTTTATTTTTTTTTAATAAGCAGTAGTATGACATAGGTAGGATTTTTTTGTACAAAAATTTTATTTAAATCTACAGCTCTCTTGTGCTTATATCTGAGCACAGCATTTTGTCTAAGACACTCCTTGCTTTCCTGTTTGACAATCACATTATCTCTGGGGGAACAGTAAAAATCCAGAGCCCCTGTCAGTGTGCTGGAGAAAACTGTAGCTTAGAATAATCAGTTGCAAATGGCTACATAACACAGATTTGGCGACTACATCTAATCTCAACACACAGGCACCTGTTTAGAGAGTAGGGTAAGACTATGTTGTAAATGTGTATTTTGTGAGTATTTCAAATAGGCTTTCTGTTATGTTACACCTTCATTCCTATTCACTCTTATCATTAGTCACAACTATTATTTGAAAAAGTTTCTGCATTACAATCATGCACTGCAAATATTTTCCATTTTCCAGCACATAACACAGGATGACAGGCTGGGATTTATACACATTAAAATGTGTACTAGTGCTTATCAGGTTTTAAGATTTAACGTTCTAGTTACCTGGTGGGACTCCGTTTGTTACCCACGAGTCCTGCAGCTTCATCTTCTCCTCACTTTCATAAGGACCAAATAAAAGACCATCCCTTTCCTGCCTTAGATAATATGATCCTTCTAAGTCACGAATCACAGGCAATTCTGTTTTTAGGGCTTTCACTTCAGGGATAGATGATGTCACAACATACTGATGATGAACAGGTATGAGAGGGTGCTGCAGGCCAATCATCTTGCCTACGTCACGAGCCCAGAAGCCTAATTAAGACAGAAAACAAAATAGAAATACTCAAGCACTATTTTCAGTGAATGGAAAATAACAGTAAAACATTAGCAGGAAGCACTGCGCTTTAGGGAATCTGATAAAGACTTTTTTCCCATGCTTTTAATTTTCAAATTACTTTTTATATTATCCAGCATATAATTCCATGTTCTTGTTCCTAATTATACTACCATGTTATTATAATATGCAGATATTAAACAGATGTAATTGGTAAAATATAAATTAGGCTTCTAAAAGTTCAGAAGACAATTTAATTAACAGTCCGACCAAACCCATGGTTTATTTCAGTAAAGTAGGTCTGCAATGCAGTCCTAGCAGAGACTCTAAAGAATAAATTAGCTCACACCATAGGTGTTAGTCTAGCCTCTGACTAGCAACCAAATGAGCTAGTATGCTTTCCTAAGAGTGTAGTCAAGTCCTAATACCCCAATAGAGCAAGACAGCAGCCAGCTAACCTCAAGAATTTGTTTCTCTCCTCTTTCACATGCATCATGTGACTCATATTAATTATGTCTCTCAAACAGCATTCATTATGATGTTCGTATTGGTGAATAGTCAGCATGCCCTCCCATAGTTGTTCAATTAAAAGTTCTGATACGGACTGTGACCAGAAAATGTAAGCAACAATTTCCCTGCCCCTGAAGCCTGCTCAAAGTCCTTCATGTATACTACTAGGCATAAGTTAGCAAAGAGCTATTTCTACTCTGTTAAGGTTAAGCTGGTAAAACACATTCACTTAGTGAGGCACCTCTGTCAAAGTCAAGGAGTAGAAGCCACTTAACTGTCAAACTTACTAGTTTAGGTTTTGCATCACAGCTCACAACTGCTGTGAGGCTGGAACATAGAGACCTGGGAATCAGACAGACACAACTGACCAGGATGGCAGCTGCTCCAAGAAGCTTGGAATATCCCTCACCCCACTGTCTTGGCTCTCTGAATCAAGGAGAGGAGGTCTCAGAAGTGGGAATGAATGGGGGAAATCCCATGAAGCAAGAGTTTCCAGGGATTCTGGGAGAAAGGGCTGGGGGAAGGCAAAATGGAAGAGAAAGAAGAGGTAACAGCACCTTCCAAATAAAAGGCTATGTGCTGTATGGCAGCCAGGAAAAGAAGGAACGTCAGCCTGGTTCCTGTGTTACCAGCCAACTCCAAACTTCTATGAAAAAATATCTCCAGCAGTATTTGCTACCTAACTGTTGAGGTTTGGATCACTTACCTGGCAGGTGTGGCCTTTCACCTTCTGCACCCCTTGATGTGGTACACAAGAGTTAGCAGTGACCTTGGTCTGCACACTGTTCCTTGGTAGTAACTCTAAATGTCAAGCATTATCCCTGCTAGAAGCAGACACTGTCTGCAAAAACATGCTGTTAGCTTCAGAAAGTGCAGTTAGTTAGCAGAGACTTAGCTGAGAAGTAAAATCACTGAAACAAATTGGTTTGGTTCTAACTCAAACCAGGACACTAATGCAGCTGCCCCTTCTCCTGGGATTTACATTCAGGTTGCCCAGCTCAACATATAACTTTTCTTCCTTTTTGGTGCTTATTTGTCTTATCCAAATGCTCCTACTTCTCTTTGCAACTTCATACTCTCTAAGATGTAGTCAAAATTTAGTTCTCAGGGCCCTGAAGGCTCTAACAAGCATCAGTGATCGGGAATAGCCTCAGCTGGGACTTCCACCCACACCGCTGCCCATGGACCCAGGAGCCCCATTTCAGGTCAGTTCAGGGCTTTCAGAACCTGTCTGAGCTGGATTGATTGTAGATGTGCCTGTTTACAGCTCTGTCACAACCATGCCTGTGCCTGGCCATGGACCTCATTGATCCAGACCCTGATCCGTGGACTACTTCCCAGCTTGACCTCAGCCCAGTTTCATTTCTATGGTCCTGCTTGTTGATCACTGGGCAGTATCTGACCCTAGTTACCGTCACCAGGCCTGCTCCTGACCTGTGGATCAACTTCCTGGCTTAGCCTCAGCCTGGCTTCATCACTATGGATCTGCCTGTGCCTCATTCACACAAGCCTGTCTGAAGATCTGGACTGTGGGCTGACCCCAGCTGCACATCCTGAGCATACCCTGCTCTCTCCCTTGGCCCTGTAAGATGGAGCCCTTGCTGGCTTGGCCCCTGCCCTACCAGCCTTGTTACCACGCTTGGCTCCCTGTCCTGTGGGGAGCAGCTGACCTGCTGCTGACATTAGCTTGAGAATACATCCTTGCATCTGTGTCACGGCCCAAAGCCAGGGCAATTAGGAAAGTTGACTTGGGCTGTGCAGGCCTTGTGCCATTCTCCCACGCCAGAAGAGCTGTCAGTGTCTTATTCAATATTACAAACCAGCCTCAGGGTTTAACAGCCACATTTTAAAAAAATGCAGTTTCCAAGGAAAACTTTTTCTGGGGAAACTCATTTGACAATTGCTGACAGCCTGCTAAAGCAAGGGAGCAGGAAATCCAAGATCATGATAGAGAGGTCTGTTCAGTTAAAAGCTCTTGTCCGGTAGATACTGAAAACCCCTGTCTTTTTATTTATCATATGCAAGGCTTTTGCTTCTTAATGGCATCCTCACCACTTGAAGGAGACTCACTGACAGAACACTTGTTAAGTCAGTTAAACTGGCTCAGGGAAGATCATGTCACAGTCACACAGTGAGTGATCCAAAATACCCTTTATTGAAACCTGGTTTATGCTCCCTTATACAATAAAACAACAAAAAAATCTAATAAAGTTGAATTTCTAGCACATCTGCAAGGGTTCCCTCTATCACACATGGCAAATACAAATGTGGATTTAAGTGGAGGCCAACAATCTCTAGGGAACTTCTTCTAATTTTGTCATTTCCATGTCACCTACAAAGAAAACTATTTTAAGGTAAGGTCAGCTAATGGTCCACAGAGGAAAGGTGAAGTAGTTCAAAATTTTCTCTCTAGTATCATGCACTGTTTTCCTGCCAGAATTGCTTGAACTTAAAGAGATATTTGGAAAATAAAGAATGCTCTGGGAATGTGCCTCTAATAAATTCACTATCTTGCTTACTCATTAAAATAGAACCAGTAGGAAAATTATAAAAAGCAAGCATACTGAAGCTCCTCAAAGAAAATTAAAATGCTAGACTAAATTTTAGGTCTTTGAAACTTAACTTCATTTCTTTGAAAATAATATTAGATTTATTAACCATTAAGATTGCAGAAGTGCATTACAAACAGCTGATTTTAAATTGCTTTTGAAGAAAGGCAAATTAATTTAGATTTGCTCCAAATGAAATGTTAAATATTGTACTTCTAAAAAAAATCACACTTAGGATAAGTGCTTATTTAATTGCTTAGAATAACAACAGCTGACGTTTACTAAATGAGAAATATTACAGTTTCTTTGTTTAGTTTCTGAACCATGTGCAAAAGCTATTACAAACACAAAAATGGCAAAAGGAACAATATGTTCTCTGAAACAAAATTCTAATTAGAAGCATATGTCAAGTCCTATTACACGTAGTAGAGACACACAAAGGCATAAATTACATTTCTATGACATTTGTGAAGGTTAAATCATAGAGACTGCAAACATCTGATGCTGAAATATTTAGTGGTGGTATTACTTAGCATATCTGCTGAACTATGTAACCTGACTATCTCATTATTTAAAAAAATAAAATATTCCATCACTATCTATATAGATGGTTATATATAGCATGTACATGTCTGCAAATGTGTGCTTTTGTACACACACACGTACTGTGTATATAACCTAAATTCACTGGTTTTGCAGACTTTAATCAAGCATTCCATCACAAATAGGCTGCAAATCACTTCTGCAGGCCCAGTATCAGTTAGTTCATGCCAGAGATTATTTATTAGGCATCTGCTTTCTTCCAAAATGGAAATCT
>VZZY01022391.1:0-12237 GCA_013400335.1 Eurystomus gularis
AGTTCTTCATGAACTGCTTCAGTTTGGATCCTTTCCATGGGGTACAGTCGTTCAGGAACAAACTGTTCCAGCATGGGTCCCCCACAGGATCCCAAGTCCTGCCAGCAAACCTGCTCCAGCATGGGCTCCTCTTTCCTCATATTCTGCTAGGAACCTGCCCCAGTGCAGGCTGTCCATGGGGTCACAGCTTCCTTCAGTGCACATCCACTTGCTTGGGGTCTTCCATGGGCTGCAGGTGGATATATAAAGGTGCTCCCCCTTTAACCTCCATGGGCTGCAGAGCAACAGCCTACCTCACCATGGTCTTCACTACAGGCTGCAGGGGAATCTCTGCTCCAACACCTGGAGCACCTTTTCCCCTTCCTTCCTCAATGACCTGGGTGTCTGCAGGGATGTTTGTCTCTCATATTCCCACTCCTCTCTCCCAGCTGCTGTTTATGCAGCAGGTTTTTTCCCTTCTTAAATGCCCACCATTGCTGATGGGCTTAGGCTTAGCCACTGACAACTGTTAAGAGATTTAAGAGGAATAATAATATTATGAGATTTAAGTGAAATGAGGATGAATACAGATACTAGCACAAATTAACAACTTAAGGTGTTTAATATTAATTCCTTCAGAAAAGACTGGTTAATATCAAAATAAAAGAATCTGACATAATATGACAAAATATGAAACAAAATTCAACTGAGTAGGAAGGAGCCTTCTGAGACTCAGATCTCTTAAACCCTAGAATAATTTTGCCAGAGAACTGATGGGAGCTCTTTTGTCTGAGACAATACTCAAAGGAACTCCTCTGCACTGACAGAGACTAAGCAGTAGACAAGTTGATATTTCTGGCTGTTGGACAAAATAAATGTCTTATGCAGCCATATATATTTCCTGAACATTTGAGTCTTTTTTCTATTCTTTCTAATTCTGACTGCTAGATTTACACTGGCACAAGACAGAACCCATTCTGTATTTGAAAGCTACAATGTACAATTAAGGACATCATGCCTAATTTTCTCTCTAATCCTAATTTGTCTCATTTTTCCAGGCTATTAACGTGTCTTAATATCTCACTCTTACTGATTGACTCTGCGTATAAGGCTATTAATCTATTTTTATATGGATTAGTGGTTCAAATACATTATCATTCTTCTGTAACATAAAGAATCAGGAGTGTTCCTACCTTCAGGAACATTGTTTCTAAACTTTGAGTTAGACATTTCTGTTTAAACTCTTAAGTTTTGTTAATGCATGTGTGCTTTTTCCCTAAATGAACAGAACAAGCCTCCATAAAGAACAATAAAAACATAATAAGCAGGTTCAGCCTTGGGCAGAGGCTAACTCAGCAGCTACCTGCTATGTTATCTTTTAACAATATCCTGGAGCTATGCATCTGATACTCTTCTTTAGTCTTTAGCCAAGTGACTTAGATGCCTTTAATTTGAATTTTGTAGTAGAGCACAGTATGAACTATTGCAGTGTGTCTGAAGTAACTTGCAGCCAATGCATGGAGGTCAGCAGCTGGCAACTGAAAAACACTAAATGAACTGGCTGGCATCCTTCTGGAAAAGAACTACCACACTGGTAGTCATGGTTCAGTAGTAGTGGCAATGATCAGATTCTAGAGCTTTACCCAAAATGCCATTGTAAGTAGGCAAGTCCTGGTAAGAATTACAAAGGGGGTGCTCATATTTGTGTGTACAAGCCATCAACATTTTAGAAGTGTTTATTTTACCTAAAGAATATGTTTGACACATGTCACTGAATTGGGAATTCTGCAGTAACACATATGTCATTATATAGCAGTAGTTCACAGCTCAAGCAGATGATCATAACCTCTGAGAATGCTCCAAATGTCTTTTCAGTTTTCCTGTCTTCTGGGTTTTTTTTCTGTATCATTCTGGCTGATACTCCATAGTTTTATACCTTAGTGATGCCAAAGTTGGTTGACTTTTTTTGTCCTATGAGCGGTAAGAAACCCCAGAAAAAGACAGAAGAACTTCACTCATAGATGAAATAGCAATGCCTTTGGCTCTAGTTTTAATAAAATATTTGTGTCTGGATGTGTTTGTCATCTGTATTCAGAAACTTCAGCTTTAGAGATGGCTTGCTTTTCTACATGCTGTTAAAGATGTGCAGGGAGATGACATCATTCAACACTAATGTTCGTTTGGTAATGCAGCTTTAAAGCCTTCACCTTCAAAGAAACGGTGCAATTCCATCACAGCCCTAAAGGCAGCATCACAAGAAATAGTGTGTGTGGTTAGCCAGGAGTGGAAGGATGAAAAGCATGGCATACTTGCTGAAGGACAAAGCTATGCCAGCCTTGATGAAGAAGGTAATGTCTTTCAAATCAACAGCCCAATGTTTTCAAAGGAATTTAGTATAAGCTCTATATTAAGCTATATAACTGGAGATCTTCCAATCAGGCTGATCTTTCAAAACTTCAGTGAGGCTCTTCTCATAGAGTTGCTAGTCGTACTTGGCAGAGTGGACCTTCAGGAGCAAAAGGAAGTCAGAATCAAAGTTATAGTGTGATGTTGATCTTTTGGATTTCAGGGGATCCAAAAAAAAGTTATCCAGCCTGGGTAGCAGATGAAGGCCAGAGCCAGTGCTATTCTTTTCATAGACTTAAACAAACATGGTCACATGAAGTGGTTTGAAGCTCAGTTCATTATTCCCAGGGTCTCTTCTAAGAGATACAGACTTTGCCCCTTTCAGAGCTCATCTGCAGCCAGGCTCAAGGGAGAACCAGCTGTCTAATCCCATCTGAAAACTGGGCTCTTGTAATGTGAGACCATTTCCAGAACTTAAAAGAATTAATCAGATATTTATACCACTGTTTAATATGTGACCTTAGTGTTGCTTTGTATTCTGCTGAATGTATTGGCTAGCAACTGAAATTTGCCCTGTAATGCAAAAGACTGTGTGTATGGGCACATTAATATTATAGTCTCATCAATATAAATACACTGAGTAGCTTGAAGAAGCTGTTGAGGGCACTGTGTGGCTCCATACACTTGCATAAAGATTCTCAGATTTGATTTGAAATGAAATTTGTTAATGTTGCTCTTTGGTTTTGTGTATGCAGTACTAGCTTCACGCCACCAGCCGGATCTAGTACCAAGCACTCCATCTCTGTTTGAAGCGGCTTCCTTGGCAACCACAATTTCTTCTTCTTCCTTGAATGCAGATGAGCATTATCAACGTGATCAACCTATGCTCTATTCTAGCAGGTAAAGGCTGTATGTGTGGTAGAGGATTCCCCACTGTTTGGCTAAAAGTCTGACAATGTATGCAATGGAAGGGTGCTCTGCGAAAGAAAAAGCAGATGGGGCAAGTGTCTCTGTAGCTCAGTCTTGAACCTCCCCAGTGAAGGAGGGGTGCCATAAGCCCATAGGATTTGTTATGTATTTGTTTATTATATGTGTAATGATTGGGATCACAAAGTAGGAAGCATAAACACAGCAAAAATACTATTGTATACTTTGAATTTTTGGTCATGCTCAAATACTAAGCTGGGCATTAAAAACTAGCTTAAGCCTTAGTCTGTGCCGGAAACTAAACTACATTAAGATCAGGGTAGGAAATACTTGTTGTAACTTGGCTGTAGCCGAAAACAGCTGCAGAAATTTGTAATGTGCTAGGAGAAGGGGTTTACTTTCAAGTTGGTCTTTATTTTGAATGTACAGTGCTATACATCCTTTTGAAATTACCATTTTCTGAAGTTAATCTATATGAAACCTCACCCATGGGTGTGATTAAAGCATGTCTAATTTTAACCCAGGAAGGATAAAAACAGGAAAGTCTTAAGAAAAGTTGTGCAGATGCTTGTAAGCTGGCTTGAATGTGATTTACATTACTTTTTAATATACTTCGATTCCCCAATACCATGCTTGTGCCAGTAAGTCTTGCTGGGAGGTCGTCTGTGTGTGTGCCTGTACTCTATGTTGTTCACCTGAAGTGTGCTGTGTTGTATTGTCTTGCCTGCCTGCAGCTCTCTTTACCACGTGCCATATTGCAGAGCAGGCATTTCTGTGTCTGTTTCTGTCAGGAAGGGTAACCACTGTGAATTCAAAGTGTCCTGAATTTTGTCTGGAATAATTTGGAGTCCTGGACTACACAGTGCCTATATAAATTTTATAATCTTACTCATGTGCCTAGATCTGGTTCTTTACTTCGAACTGCCTGTTGTCCAAAAAGATCAAGCTATTTTAAAAGCAATCTTGAGGCAGCAGGATTTTGTCTTCTATTAAAATTTGACCAACTGCATTTTCATAAGAAGTAAAATAACTTGCAAAGATCAAAGTGATGTTTGCAGCTTCCATTTTAATTAAGTTGAAATACACTTCACTGATGTGGCATATTCCATAGGTCTGATGTTTTTCAATAAAAATTTGGAGTGAGGTATGGTTTGAGGTGTAACAAAAGTGAAGTCGTAATTACAGAACCATCACAAGTTGTCCTAAATGCATCTACACAAGCTTTAGGAAATAAAGTTACTAGTGAATACACATTAGTAGAAATAGAGCTCCTTCAGTTCAAATTCTGTGAGTCTTGCCCAGTTTGTGACAAAGTTAGCTGTAGGACTTCAATATTCCATGATCTTTTACCAAGTTTTAGCTTTGCTAGAAATAAGGTTATAGAGTACTGAGGGTTTTTATTTGCTTTATTTAAGTATCAAATAAAACTACAGAAGTACTTTGTATTAGCATCAGTCAGCAAAAGAGAACTGCAGAATTCTCTGGATAAAGAGTTCAACTTTACTGCAGATAAAACATTTCAAATAGTCTTTACTCTCCATAAATTAATTGTAGACCAAAGCTATGAGTAAGTCCATGATATTTTCCTGTAAAGATATTGCAAGGTAATTCTAAAATAAAAAGTGTTCATAGCAGATCTATACTTTGATTGTATGTTTAGACTTGTTTACTCTCCAGTTGTGATTCAATCAATGAAATAACCTAAAATGCAGTCCATGCTGTCAGTTACATGATCACCCTGCGCATCCTTATCTTCCAACATTGGATTGGAACTGTAGTGTCGGCAGTTCAGGTTTGCTTACTTTCAATTCATCAGTACAACAGCACATGTTCTCTAACACAGCAGACCTTGCACCAGCATTTACAGGTGTGTGGACCTCTCCATGTCTTGTGTCAAAGCACAAGACCTTGCCCCGTAGCCAAGAGATCTGCCACGGGAGTTGACCAGCTAACATCCTTGCTGGTCTAGATGTATCCTCTTCAGCTAAGACTTTGTGGCAGCTTTTTCTCCTAAGTACTGGTTCATGTCACAGCCCTCAGTATGTACGTTTCACAAGGATTAGCTTCCCTGTCATAGCTACTGGCTTTCGTTTAGGATTTAAGAAAGCTGCTAAGCATGCTCAGCATTAAAATAATTTCCCCAAGATGATTCTGTGCACTTGCAGTTTTGTATCCCCCTCTGCTTTCAGCATCAGTGCAGGGAGTTCCTTCCTCATGGCACTAAGTAATGTATCCAGCTGAAGTTTTCTTTATGTTTTTATGGTACATTGAAGGAACTTCAGTCCTCCCATGAGAAAAGCTGGCAGGGAAATAAAACCACCAAGAAACCCATGCTAAAATGATGCATTGAGGTCTAGGTATGTTGGATTTTTCTCACTGGAGTTCTGCTTTTGAGTATTACAGAATGTTCTGATGCATCACTTCGCCATTTGTCTCTAATAAACAGAAAGCCTGGAGCAGTCTTTGAAACAAAGCCTGAATGAATTATTTGTTTACAAATGTGAGCCTGCTTTCAGTCTTTAAATGTGTAATTGACTATGACATCCTGGTTCAAGTTATTTCACAGGATTACAGTTTAGCATCTTCATCAGGCTTTTTCCTCCTTCTTCAAAGTGTCACGGTAAAAAGTACAGAGTACATTAATTTCCTTGTAACCAGTCAGAAATCTCTGGTTCAGGTTAACAAAGGGAGACAGTCCTGCATGTATGGTAATTATACAGTATCTGTCCAGCTCCTTGCCTCCTATTAATGCTGCGGAGCAGTAGGTGTCCATACCAGTAAGAAGACAGATGACATTATTTCCTTCATTAAAAAGAGAGCAGTAATACTTTTGGATACCTTGAGCACATGCCATATTTTAAACTTTTTTTTTTTTTCTTAATTACTCTGTGTTTGTATCAACCATGAATGTAATCGTTCTCTAAGGAGAGGGAAATGGCATTTTGTATGAGAGAAAGGAGCTCGGCACCATCTCTCCTTGAGGGTGCTCAGAACTCCTGGCAGGAAGCAAGGAACTGCTGCCAATGTAGCTAAGTAGACAGAGGTGACTTGGTGAGCCAGAGCTGGCTCCTGAGGCTGTATCATGTGAGAAGGGTTTACATAGACCTGGCTTGGTATGGATTAGAACTAGCATAACTGATCGGTAGATAATGCAAAGCGGCATTTACGGACTTGTGATTAAAGCGAAAAAGGGAGACTAAGCAGCAGTCATAAACATACAGTTTATGAGGAGTGTTTTTCCAGACTGCTAGCTGATGGTTTTTCACCAAGTTACTCCTCGGTCCTTGAAGAGTTATAGGAAACTTAAGGTGTTACCTAGGCGGTGTGAAGAGGAACTTGTAAAAATAGTGAATAAAGGAGTAGTGAGGAAGGGAAAAAGGCTGTATTTTTCCGCACAAATGGTACTTTATCTGAAAAAAGGGAAGTAAACAGGAAAAAATGGACAAACATGATATATGTTATTCAGCAAATGTAGACTTTCTTGTTTGTCAGAAGAAGCTGTTTCTTAGTCAAGTGGTTCTGTCATAAGCAATGTCAAGTATTCCTTTAGTAGGAGAACAGAGTTCACAATTTATTGCTTCTACTAAAATTGTCAAAGATTTTCTGCTCCTCTTCAAGTAGGTTTATATTTGGTGCAGAGGTATTTTAGTACCTAAAAGGTCTATTTTCCACTGGAATGTATGTTCAATTTTGAGTCCAAATACACTTATTTGAAAAGGTTTATTTGCTTTAACTTAGGAAATGTAATATGTATTATATCAGGGATTATTTTTATAGTGGAACTGATAACAGATTTTTTCCACCTCCAGGTGAAGTTTTCCCAGTAAATACTGGTGAGCCAAATTAAAGATGACAAATCTGAATGTCCTGAGCAGTATGACTGTTGTCTCAGCTGACATTGCTTTTACAGTTGCAAAGAGCTGAAGCATGTTAACACTTATACAGGCACTTCTGGAAATTTTTAAACTGCAGTTTAAACAGAAAGTCTCTTTCCAATATATCTCATATGTAAATATATATATATATATATATCTCCTCATGGCTTCCAGTCACAAACCCAAACAAATCCCATGAGGCATAAAGAGGTACTTCACCTCCCTGTCTTTACAGCAGTGCCAAGATACTGTGGATTATATAAGGAGGACTGCTGAATTTTTCTGATATGTTTGGGCCTAGGAAAAAAATCTGTTGAAACCTAACTCTGTTTTTTCTTATGCATTCTGTACCTCCTTTCTGTGAGGTGTGTATGTACTATGGACTTCTGCCTTCTCTTTCCTCTTCTTTCTGCTTTTCTGTATATTTTTCAATTCTTTGTTTGCCTTACCTTTGCATTGCTGTATTTTAGTGCAGACCACTTAAAATTTTGGAAGGCTTTGAAGGATTGTGGGGTTTTTTTCTCTTATACAGTCAAAACTTCCTGAAACATCCAGACTTTGAACTGAAATGTCCTATGACTTGATATTCTATCAAAAAACCTTTTCAAAGACAGCTTAGAAAATAAATGTAAAATCCTCTGCTGTTTTTTCTGTGGAAGGGCTTTGTAGGTATTAGTTTTTCCATTGTAAGGAATGCTTAATCACACCTTTTGCCAGCCTGGTTTTCTTTGTAAACAAACTTGTGTGTGTTAAGTTTATATGTTCTGTCTCTCCTCCCACCACGTGTAGCTTCTGAAGCTTAGGCAAATTTGTCTGAATCAGATTCAAAGGGGATAAAATTCTTACAAGATTCCTGAAAATAAGCAGCTATGTGGAGGAAAAAGACTTCTGATGCTTGGAACAGGTACACTGGGGGAACCCCCATGGGAAAGAAAGGAAATTTGACTATGATTGAAGCAACATGTAATTGTGGCTTAAAGAAAAACAAAGCTTTCCCAGTTGTTCTGTGATGAAATTAATTTGCTTCTTTTTTAATTAAGAACCAAGATAGACTGCTTTAGCAAGAGGAAGGCACATTGTGGCTGATCCTTACTGAATGGGAGAAAAGAACTGTAAAAATGGTGGGTTTTTGCTGGTCTTTTCTTTCTTTTTCAATCTAAAAATTAAGGATAAGAAATCAGCACACTGTTGAAATTGTACAAAACCTGTGTTCCACTAAAATGTTCTGATACACTGTGTATATGGGGATTTCTTTCGTTGTCTCCTGTGCTCCTCCCAACAATTTGTCTTTACCTTACCAGAAGCCTGCATTAAAACTGGAGATCAGCACCTATTATGATGCTGTTGCAGAAATTTGAACTTTCACCCACTGCTGACAGCATGCGTTGCTGTTAAGATATTATATTTTTAAAAACCCCTCTTTTATGCAGAAGTTCCATGTACCTGTCAGTTTCACTCAGTTATTTAATTTGGAAAAAAGGCTGTAATTCATAAATCTCATTAATGTGCTGGTAGAAGCTATTTTTTGTTGTACGTGAAGACCTTTGTATGCTTTAAGGTGTGCTGTCATTCTTTTTTTTTTTCCTTCCTATTATAGAATTAGAGCTGTAGTGGTTGATAACATGTCTAAATATTAATGTGTAATATCCTAAGGCGTTCAAAGGTACTTAATCAAATAATAAATATATGTTTATTTGCTTATCTACTGTGCTCTGTTAGAACAAGAATACTGTGAGAAGGCCAACAGAGCAAGAAACATAGCAAAAAAGCAGGTTGAGGAATACTGGTTTAAAGATAATAACAGTGCTACCTGCAGTCCTGAAGAAGCATAAAAAAAACCATTGTTGGGCGAAATCTAATATATATTTCATTTAATGTTACAGTTTGATATCTTCTTAATGATACAGGCTGGCATTAGAAGAAAACTAAGTCATCTAAGTGAACAGAATTCCCCTCTCTATAGTGGTGTCAGAAGTTAATTATTTGGGTTCATTGTAGTTGGTTTATCAAGCATTCGTGGAAATAGAAAAGAGAATCTTTCTTAGCATGTAAATGCTTGACCTGGACATCTAGCAAAAAATAAAATTTCAGTCACTGCCTTCAAATGTGAAGAGTAAAGCAAATCTAGATGATGTACCAGTTTCATTTATTTACTAAGGCATGTCTAAATTTCAATGGTATAAGCCTCATACATATACCTAGAATGATGATCTCTAATCTCAGGGAATTCACAGTCTTAAGATTAATCTGAAATTTGGTTTTCCTGCTAGTTTTTCACTGAAGTCTAGGTTGTGATATGAGTTGCTTTCCTAGCCAGAGGAATATCGAGTAATCCTGGAATTCAGTATAAATTGTTGAGGATTATCAGTCCTTATTATCAAGTACCAAGTGATTAGTATCAGTACCAAGAGATCAGTGAGGCATCTAGATGTCCTGAAAAAGGAGTACAATTCTTTCTCCATTTATTTTTTTTCTGAGCCATTTACACTTAATATTTTAGTCATTGAAGTATTAGTGAACACTTAATGATGTATGCGTCTGGAAAAAATTAATTTACAGTAGTCTGTGTGGTTATAATGCTGCTCTATCAATGTATTGTTTAAGTGTGTGAAGCTACTCCTTAATATGTTATTTTCTTGTTGTCAGTATTTAGATTCAACATTAAATACTATATAGCAAGTAAGAACTCAGATATTAACTTCAGCAAAGCAAGGAGAGCTGACTGATTCTCAGATGTAAACTATTTGCTTGCCCACTGATATTCTGAGGCTCATGTATAAAATAAAGGCTAGAAACTCTGAGTAGAAATGGTAAATAACTGTGGCAAAACTAGAGACTTCATATTTTGCCATAGTGTGTTTGCCCTTATTGGAGATTCTAAGTAATTTTCAGTAGTTTAGCTGTGAAAGGTGGCAAGAAAGCAGTACCAAAGATAACTTTTTTAGAAGACCTAGCAGGAGTATTTCCTTAATGAAAATTGTAAGATAAGCGAGTATTTTGTAAAGCAGAGGTTCTGTCCTGAAAGATCAGTGCTGTCCCAAAAGGCAAAGGTCAGTGTCCCTGACAATGGAAGAGGGACCTAAAAAGACTTGAAGATTAGTCCTGTGAAAAAGAAGTTCCTCAGTCAGCTTTAAGCAAGTGATCCATTGTGATGTTTTGTAATTAGCCCTGAGTGACGCTTTAATTTCACCTGTTCCTGCTCCAAGCCCATAGATACATACTGATATGTAAAAGGTACATATTTTTTTTCAGAAAAATAGCTTGTGTGATTTCATAGATCCCAATATTTCCTATTAGAAAAGTTCATCCTCTCTAAACATCTCTAGAAAGCACACCACTGCCATATAACTGAACAGGATATTAAGCAAATGTAATAGAAGAGAAAGCAGTAAATTCGTACCCTGTTTACATAACTGGTTAATTAATCTTTTGCTCAAAGATACTGTCTAGAAGTGTCCAATTAGAGTTCTGGTGAGTAACAAGAGATGCCATGCCCTCCTTTTGAGTCTTTCCTTAATTCTAGTGCTACATAGCCTCAAGGCAGAATAGAAGACTTTGCTCTGTTCCAAGATCTATTTCACTTTTGTGACTGAGGGACCCTTCTTTTGATAAAATGTTGACAAGGTGGCTGCATACATTCAGAAAAATAAAAACGTGAAAACTGATGTTCTATTTACAGCAGACCAGTGTAGATTTGAGGTTATGCTGGTACTTGTGACATTACCTGACCTTACCATCAGGTAAGCTGGGATGAGTAGTTGTTAGGGAACAGACATTGGAAGGAATATTAGCTCAAGAATGTGTCCTTCACCAGCAAATACATATATGACTTTTTAATGGATTTTTTTTGAATCTCACTGTTAATAACTCTAAAAACAGCACTACATACCTGAGAGCAGTGAGCCATCCATAATTTGCACTATATTGCAATGTCATGAAATACACAGTGTTGCTTCATACCTTGGTTCTCTGCATTATCTTCCCTTGAGCCATACCACCATATCACAAACTGGTCTGTAGAACTATCAAAATGTCATCAACATCACTTCGGAGAATGAGTTACGATTTTCATGTTTCCTCATTTGTTGGGATCCTTTGCCTCCTTATGCTGGATGAACAGAGTGACATAATTGCAGTCTGAATGGTGCATTGGACTTTGGGGGTTTTTGGTACATTTTAAAAGCAGCCCCTTATGTTGCTGTGAGCTTTCTTGTGAAGATCTCTCCATATGTACTGAAGTAGGAATGCCTCCGTCTGTGTTTACTAAATTAATTGGCTGTAATCCCATTCAGCTGTTGGTGCCCTGTTCGCAGCACTTTTTGTTGTAATTTAGTAGAGCCCTAAAAAGATTGTAAGTATTTTCCTTCTCAGAAAAAAAGACGTTTTATAAATTATTTAGCCAGTGTTTCTGGAAACAACTTGGATGTTGATAATGAGGAAGAAAACTTTTTTTTTACCTTGAAATTTAGAATTATTCTTCAGTTAAATACACTGATGTTCATGTGAAGCTCCAATGGTAATAGTAGTTATTTAATACATAAGCAAATGTTTCCTTGACTGAATTTGTCCCTCTGCACACTGCTTTATATGTTCAATACTCATCCTTGCAAATCTGATTTCATTACCTTAATTTTTTCTGGTGAGGAGGATCCAGAGCAGCTTCAAGTGTAGATCCCTCCAAGGGATGATACACATTGATGTGTACCTTTCAGAGGATTTGGCTGTTATTACTCAGTAGTTTGTAATCTAACCAAGTTCCTAAATTCTGATTGCTTACACCATCTCTTTTCAACTACAGATACTAAAAAGGTCTCATTATTTTAACCGGTATCCGCAAAGGTGTACAGGTTTGCTGACTGTTGTGGAATTGATGGGCTTACTGTGATGTTTACTGATTCACATATCATGGTTTGCCATTAGTGTGAGTGTAGTAGCATGGACTCAGTGTTGGACTCCTCCACTTGATGCAGCATTTAGAAGATCAGTCATATATCTATTGTTTTCTCAGGTGTGTGGTTTTGACGTTTGTCAACAGTCTTGTGGAAATATTACAAGGGAATTTTATTATGTTTGACCTACCTTTTTTTTTTTTCCTTAGACATGTAATTTC
>VZZY01022409.1:0-15927 GCA_013400335.1 Eurystomus gularis
ATGCCATTGGCCTTCTTGGCCCCTGTGGAACACATATTTTTTATGTCACAGCCTAAAATGCAGAAAACTTACTGAAGTGAAAAAAAAGCTAATGAGAGTAATGGCAGTTTTCAGTTTTTCATAGGGATATAACTTGAATCGTCCTGCTGCAGTATGTTGTCAATCTTGTGATGATCTTCACTCTTGAAATATCTAAACTGAATATTTTGCATTTTTTTTTCTCTCTTTAGCTCCAAGTATCACACCCCCCAGTACTGGGAAACTCAATTACTAGACCAGCTGCCCACATTCAGTGAAGTCTTTCTGTATATGCCCAGCAAGTCAATTGTGTCCAACGTGGGTGTTGTCCTGCTCAACATATGTATGCACTGATGAGTTCTACAGCACAATGTGAGAGGTGTAACATGTCCTGGATACCAGCATGATCACAAGTATCTTTCCCTGCCTGAAAAGCCCTAGGAAGAAATTGCAGAATGCTAGCTTTACATCATAGGGTGCTTGATCCTGGACACGAAATCACAGCACAGCTGATGAGATGGGACCTCATGTGTAACTGCTACAGAGGAAGTTGTTTCCAGTCCTAGCGTGGGTTAGTTCTTGCTTTGTGTAGCTAAATCTTCAAAACCTCCAGCAGTGAAGATCCCACCATATCTTCTGGGTATCCTGTTCCAGTGCTGGAAATTGTCTAATGTCCAACTTGACCTGCCTAACCTACAATTTGTGGTGGGTGTTTCTTGCTAGGCCATCTACCAGTAACATATAGAATCTGCCTTGCATTTGTAGCTGCCTTTCAAATAGCCATAGGATGGTATCATATCATCCCTTAGACTATTCACCAATCAACACCCATCAGTTGCTGTAGGAATTATACAAATACTAAAGTAAATAACAGCACCAAGAAGGAGATAAACGTTTAAGCAGATATAAATGCACAAATATGTACAAAACACAAACTAATGAACTGTGCTGAATATGTAGGACTGCAATACAGATTTTTTGTGTTACAAGTGTTTGAACAGACTGCCCATAGAGGTGGTGAGTCACCATCTCTGGAGGTGTTTAAAAAATGAGTAGATGTAACACTTGAGGCTATGGTCTAGTGGCTAGAGAGATGTTAGGATGAAGGTTGGACTTCATGATCCCGGTGGTCCTTTCTAACCATAATGATTCTACGATTCTATGATAAAGCAAGGACATGTTAAATGTATATGTTATTGTATATCTTTAAACTTAGTTTCAGAATATATCCTGAACATTCTTAAGGAAGAGCTACACTGACACACCAATCTGGCACAAAATTGACCAAAGACTGGAGGATTGGAGAGACTTTTACGCTTCGTGTGACTTTTGAGCTGCATCATGGTATTCTTCACTGCCATCAAGGCACTGGGCCCAGTGATGAAAATTGATCTGGATAAAGAAAGAAAATCTCACAAATGAGTTCTACGTGTCAAACAGCTATTTTGTGAGAATTTGATCCCTAGATCTAAACAACAGCACTGAACAAAAACAAGATCACTGCAGGAGCAGATGGCAATCTTTGCAGCTTTGGGATAGAGTTTAGGCACATATTCACCATCTGCCTGCACAGCATTTTCTGAAATTTTGCTAAATAGGAAGTTTATTGCCACTAAAGCTTGTGAGCATTATAAGACAAGCAACTGAGTCTCACATACAATCATTTTTTTAGCAGATATTGTTAGTCAGAAAGCTTGGGAAGACTGTGATGAGCATGTCCTCCCCACCCCTATAGCTACTCCCTTGAACAGATCCTCTCACTTTAACTCATCTCTTTGCTTTTTCTATATAATCTTATAATAAAATATGCAAAATATATCCTTTATCGTCCTTAGAGTTTCCTTAATGATAATTTTTTAATTAATTTTTCACAATACATGTGCAAATTAATGGTGCTTTAAGTGTTTTCTGATATTTTGACACCTGTTCTTTCATTTTCTCTCTCATTTTATTAGATTTTTTTGTTCAGAAATTAACAATGGTTTCAGTTACAGATGAGTCAGTTGCCACAAAGTGTCTTTTCCAAGCTTCTCACAGCTGGCAGATATATCTTTAATAAAGCACCTGTGTTTCTTCCCTTAACTGGTCAATCTAAACTTCTAGGCATATCTCAGGAAGGATTAGCCTAGAGAAGCTTAGCACTGGAGAGCAACATTGCCAAGTTTTATATCCACAACCCATTTGATTTTGCATACCTCTGATTTCTATGTTAGATTCTGTTTTGGTTTTGATGTCTGTGCTTATTATTACTAGAAACATTTGGTCTTCACTCATTACCTGACCTCTGATTGCTTTATAAGAATTTTGCATTTTCAATTAACAAATGGTTTAATTTGGCATTGTTTTCAAGAAAGGGGAGCCAAGCATTTTCAGTCCCTGCTTACATAAACACATTAATTAAACTATGTTCAATACTGCAGTTTTCTATCAGACTAACAGGTGAAGACTGGATTTCCCTGAAGGTGAATAGTCAGTAGTTTAATTTCAGAGGTTCATTATAATTGTTATGTCTTTCTGGTTTTTTCATACTGTATTCGATTATCCAGTCAAGAAGAGGAAGTGATACCCTGTAGTTTAATGATCAACGAGAGAGAGCGGATTTTCGTCTGTGTCTCAGAGACATCCAGTTGGAACTAGACTTATCTAGTCAGTCAGAGCTGGGCTTCATAGTCAAGTGTCATTTATGTGCATTATGTTTCTGGTTAGGTTACACTTACTGAAATGTCGGTTTTATGGTGACGGAAATAATCACTGCAACTGGTTTGAGCAATTTATCCTGCTAGAATTGAGCCTGGATTCATTTACTAAAGATAGTGCAATCAGATTTCTGCACAAACATGATGCACATATTTTTTTAAGTGGGAGGGTGTCATAGCAGTTTCTTTAGTTGCTTTACTATCACTTCTTGGGATCATTCATACAATCCACAAGTGATACTCTTGTAAGCCATTTTCTCCATAAAGCTACGTATAATGTGGTATCAGAAATGTTGTTCTCTCCTTAGCTGGTCCTGTATTGCTGGGCTTTCTCTCCCTAACTCCAGCCAAGATGTAAAAAATTCAGGCTGAGCAAAAACAGGGAGCTAAGCAGGCTCCCTGGTTCTTCAAGGTTCCCTGTCACTGCGACCAAGACTGCAAGGTCATTTGCATTTTAGACTGAATACAAAAGTTTCTTATGGCCTGTTGNAACTCAGTATCACAATCTAAAACATGCAGTGAATGAGCCTGTCACAAAAAGACAGGCATGGGTCACTTTTTAAAAATGGACATGTTTTGTTTTTACAAGCCTGGTGAAAAAAGCTGACAGTTATGAAATTTGAAATGATATTTGAGCTTGACTCATTTAGGAGATTCAGACAGTTATGCATATGCACATACAAAGAAGTTGCTAAAATGAAAAAATATTAGATAAAAAATTATTTTCTTCATTATTCTGTCTTAATCTTAATAGGTGGGTGGGTTGCTCCTGTTTATCAGGACAAAAATAATGAACATCATCTAGCTATCTTGATATGCTCAATGAGTTCTATTGCTAGGATGGTAAATTCTTATTAATTTGTGGAAAAGATGAAGTGACACGTCAGGGATGTTTTTCAAGTTAAAATGTTATCCGGCAAGTAAGTACATACAGCAGTACATATGAGCAAGGAACATATATTACAAATCATATTTCATTCTTTTTTAAAGTTGCTGGTATTCAGATTTCATGGGAAGAGATCTCCAAAATACAGTGCAGGACATCTGTAAATATATTGCAGGAGTAAACATAAAAATGAAATCTTACTACTGATATATACAACATACTTAGAATATCTATAGTGACAAATACGTGAGTTGTTATTTCAAGTTCTAATTACTGCAGATTATACTCAAATTAACTATGTGTCATTTGGTTAGTTTATTGCTACTACATTTTTACTTGATCAGGCTGTAAGTTTTCTTTTTTTTTTTCGTTTGCAATATTGGTGTCAATAAACCATCATAATGAGATAAATACTTCAATGTTACATATTCTGGCATTGATTAACATAGTTAATACTAATTTATAACTTTAATTAGCGTACCCTATACAAAATTATTATTTCCTTCTTCTAAAATGTGCCTGTGTCCCATTGGTACTCCATTTTGCTTAGCAATATACCAATGCAGAACATAGCACAGTAATTATGCCCCAAAATTGAAAGAATACAGAAAAGAAAGACACTACATAGGGAATAGGTGTAGTATGTAGCATGGATACTTTAGTGTCCAGAAGGAAAAAGGTTGTTTTCCATAGAAATTTGGAATTACTGCTTCATATCTCAAAAATAAATATGTTGGACAAATTAAAAATGGAAAGAGAAAATCAACTTTGGTTTAGAGAACCATCCAGAATTTTGACCCACCCCACCCCGAGTCCTTCAGCTGATGTGAGTCTCCACTAAACACAGCAACATAGAATTTAATGAATAGTGGCAGCCAAATGAGTACACAAAGGAGGCTGGTGTAGGGATGAGATGCCAAATAAGTCTGTGACTTTCTGATGAATGCCAGAGGTGAATAATCAGAGGGTCTCTGTTTTCCTGTATGCGTGCTGTTCTCTGCCGTATGCCACCAATAGGAAGATGCACTTGCTGAAGCTTTGGGAAAAAGGACACCTCAGCCATTAACATGAACACCTTAGTGAAGGTAATCTGGAACATCAGTGGTTGGTAATGCACCCCAGGCTTTTTCAGGCTTCAGTGGCTTTTATTCCCTGAGGCAAGGACGATTTATACAGTTATTCATACGTCTTTTCACATAGGAATCACTGATTGATTCTAAGCTTTTGTACAGAAAGAGAGACAATTTAATTTTTTCTGTATCTAGTTTAAATATATGGGGCTGATTTAGTTGTGTACATCTTTCCAAAGCAGCAGAGCACTGGAATTTTGTAGTAAACATTTTTATAGCCTTTATATTGTAAAATATAAATTGTAAAATTGCCATGGGTGGGAATTGCAAAGGAAATCAGTGTAAATTACTCCCCATCACAATGCTCTTTGTGCTAGTTAGCTGTTGAAAAGAGTTCATTTCAGGCTTGCTGCTGTGATTTGCACAACAAGCGGAATAACTTCAGACTTCCTGAATAACTGTATGCAATTATGATGGATAATGACAGTGCAAGCCAGCAGGCCTAAAGAACTGGCTATCAACATCTGGAGAAAGTAAAAAATGGAATTTGACACTCATTTAAAATGCTAGTTACCTGTATAACATTCAGGATAAAATTAGTATCTTACATTTTCACTAGTGACTTCCTAATTTCTCTTTAAAGAAAATACTTCTACTGGTCTGCTAAACCTGCATGTTGCTGTTACTGAATGAAGAAAGTGAGGCTTCCTTCCTCTGAGACACCTGCATGTTTGAAAAGAGTCATTTTGTAACTTGGAAAGACACATACTCCATAAATCCTGCTCTGCAAAGACCTAGACGTATCATGCTGCCATTGTTTCTGCATTCGTGTAAGTAGGTATCTGTAGTGGGTCTGGATGAGCTGGGTCTGTTTTGTGCTGGGAGCTAGAAGGGTACTGATAACATATCTGTGTTGTGACTACTGCTGAGCAAGGATCCCAGCATTCACCCCTCCAGTGGGATGGGGTGGGCAAGATCTTGGGAGGGGACACAACCAGGACAGCTGACCCAAACTGACCAAAGGGATATTCCATACCATATGACGTCAGCTCAGCTATAAAGCTAGGGGGAAGGAGGAGGAGAGGGGGGCCGTGCCGTTGTCCTCCAGAGCAACCGCTACGCGTCTTGGAGCCCTGCTTCCCAGGAAGTGGCCAAACATCGCCTGCTGATGGGAAGTAGAGAATAAAACTTTGTTTGCTTTGCTTCCGCGCGCGGATTTGCTTGGCTTTGCTTCTATTATTATTATTAAACTGCTTTTTGTTTTCTCATCTTATATTNTTTCCTGTTTAGACCATCAATTTCTGTAAATGAACTGCAGTCTGAAGATGTCTGCCCTGAGCTTTATTCTAATCAATTAACTAGAATTAAAAGGCTGGGATTTACAATTTACCAATTGTAAATTCCAAAATCTTTGGAAGTGTCATGAAAGAGGGATCATCTCATACATAGTTTACTTTTCTATTATGTATCAGTAGGAAAATGCTTCATTATTTCTTGGGATACTACCTATACAGTAAGAAAAGACTGGGCGTATTAAGCTCTTTATGTATGATGGGATTTTTGTTATAACAGGTAAGTTGTGGGTTTGATGTGGTGAACTTCCATTTATCTTATCTACAGATTCAGCTTCTCCTGTCATAAATCTATCTACTGCCTATGCTACAAGAAAATGTTGGTCTTCTCCAAATGTTTAAGCCAGCTTCTGTGAAGATGAACTTTTCTTCTGCAGATAGACGCAGACAAGTGCATGTTATCATTGCAAGAGCTTCTGTCCCTTGCAGACAAGAGCTTTCTACAAGACAGTGAAATGCCAAAGAATTTTTGGTCTTCATTGATTTTGCTTTCTGCTTTTCTCACTTTGCCCAGCTCTGAAATGGCAAGACTTCCTATCCATCTTTGCATAACGATTTCAGTCGCCATATGTAGGGCAATAAAGAAATAGCTTATAGACACAGGGTTTGTAGTAAAGTCACTATGATAATCCAAATGACTCTGTATTGTTCTAATGTAACCCCTAACAAGCTTTACAGAGCTCTGTGGAGCTGGGAAATTGCTAATGTAACTTTAATACTTCCAGGAACACTTTTTTGGAGGCATTGGATACCTTGGCCTTTTCTCAGTCATTCTGACTTTTCTCTGTGTCAGTAGATTCCCTGACCCATCCAACAGCGGGCACAACATTTCTCTGGTTTTTCTTTTGCTGTTTATATACTTGTCGAAACCCTTCTTGTTGCCCTTCATAGGCTGTACCAGATTCAACTCCGGTTTGGCCTTGCCCTTCGTCACCTTATCCCTGCAAGATCAGACAGCAACTCTATACTTCTCCTGGGTCACCTGCTCCTGCTTCTATCTCTTGTACTCTGTCTTTTTATGTCAGAGTGAGGTCAGTACCTTTTCCTCATCTATGCAGGCTTATTGCTGCATCTGCTTCATTTCCTACTTGTCAGGATGGTCCCTTCTTGAGTTCAGAGGAGGTGATCCTTGATTATAAGCTGTCATTGCTGTACCTATCTTCTCTCCAGGGTATCCCACAGGATTCTCTTAAGAGGATCTGAAGAGGTTGAATTCTACTCTCCTGAAATCCAGGGCTGTGTTCCTGCCTTGGCCCTACTATCTTCTTTCAGATTCCTGACCCCCACAGTCTCACGGTCACTACAGCCAACCCTGCCTCTGACTTTCACCTCCCTCACCAGTTCTTCCATCTAAGTTAAATATCAGGTTCAGAAAAGTACCTTTGCTTTTTCGGCTTCTCACTTACTTGTGTCAGGAAGTTGCCATCAGTGCAGTGAAGAAATCTCTCAGATTGACTGAACACTGCTCTACTGTCCTTCCAGCAGATATTTGAAGAAAACCTAGTCTACCTCTTGATCAGGTGGTCTAAGTACATATTCACTACAATGACACCCATGTTGGTCTGACTGCTAGTCTTGATCTGTAATCAGACTGTTAATCTGGACTGATTCCTGACTCATCCTAGAAGTAAAGCCCTGTGTAGTCCCGATGGTCTGCTATAGAAAGGGTCATTCTCCCTCCTTGCCTTGCCAACCTCTCCTACCTAAAAAACCTCTATCCCTTGCAACACTCCACAAACTACCTACATTTGCAGATGGGTAATGCCAAGAAAGTTTGGTTTGAACTTTGTTTGAAAATACCATGTATACCTTACAGGTTGGTATATTTGGGTATTTTTATTATGTTTGGATTGTGACCTTAAACTACAATTCAGAACTTGATTTGAGAAAAATATCTTTAAGACTAAGGCCCAGGTTGATATTGAGGATATTGAAATCTCTGGAAGACTTTGATGTGAAATGTCAAAGCCATATTATTTCATGCATTCAATTATTTTAACTTAAATCTTGGGAATATAAAATGTTGAGAGAGTTTTTTACATACAGTGAAAACTGCAAAAAAAAAGCAAAGGTTTTCTTTGGTGCTTTGGACCAAATCTGTCATATTCTCAAAGGCTGTCCATCCTATATGAAATTTTCAGCAAGCTAAGGCACAAAATTTAATCTCTCCTAATATGTGTGTAAGATATGAGGTATGAACAGTTGTTTAGATTTTGTATGAATCATTACACAGAAGCTGTGGGTAAATATGTTTACCCTCTGCAAATTTCTGAAAGCTGTTCTGTGAATAAATTTGATAGGCTCAACCAGCAAATATGGAAGTTAGAATGATTTTGAAAAATTACTTCCCCAGAACAATAGGCAATTTCAATATCTCATTTAGAGAATAGTCAGCAGCTTCTGTCCATTATGTAAAATAATCAGAAACTTGGCTTCTTTGCCAAATAGGCTATAAAATAACTCATTTAGTAAATGAAATTAGAAGATTTCTTTTGCTCACTTTGAAAAATCAGGTACCATGTGTTGTTTAAAGATGTGTTTAAAATATTCTGGTAGAGATAATATGGATTTCCTAAAGGAAACATGGGGACTTATCTGCTAAATCACCATAAAATATTTGTTTTTTATAAAGTAATGTTTATGATTTATTTCTTTCTTCTCTTCCATATAATAATCTTTGGGATGCACTGACTATCAATTTCCCTAGGGATTTTAATTTCTATGGTCTACCTGTGCACATTATTTCAGACATTACATAGGTATTTACATACCAGTTTTACTGCTTTTCTGCTACTAAATGCAGAGCTGTAGAAATGTGTCATACATGTCCCTTCTTGCATCTTTTAATCAAATTATTTTCCTCTGTATGTATTGTTATTCAGCTGTAAGTCAGGATGACATTTTAAACAGTCCTAAGTTATGACAAAGTCAAGGCAGATGTGTGGTTACATCAGTGACATATCAGAGGCTGGGGACAGGATAGGGCCATAAATACAAATATCTGTAGGTGAAAATTATAAGATGTTCCCATTTGCTTGCATAGACCACATGAGTCTGTATTGGTAGGGCTGGTCTTATGACTACAAATGCCCAATAACAGTCTACTCCCGTCCACATTCCCATGCTAATGCCAAAATGATGACTGGGAACTTTAATTGGCAAAGATCTGCCATGCACTGAAAAGTCCGGCAGCGATCTGGGGCTTCTTGAAAGTGTTCTGCATATAGGATACACAAAGTAGTTTGTTAGAAATACTGCAGATGATATGGCTTTCTTCTCCACTAGGAACTCAACTGACTGACATGATCCTCTTATCTCCAAGAAGTTTCTGGTGATGGATCTTTACCTTTTTACAGTCAAACTGTATGCCCTGCTGTAGTCCAACAAAAAGTTGATTCTAGTCTGATTTCCAAAGAAAACTAGACTTTTGTAGTTGTTTTGAGCAAATAAACTTCAGGAATACCAGTGGAGCTGGTTGAAGGTTAGAGACACAAATCTTGCTCCAATGAAGCAAAGGCTATAAAGGGGTGGACTGGCCCACAAGGTAGCTTACCCACAGAGTGAGCAGAGACCCTCAGCCATGGGGATAAAAGGTGACTGCTCAGAAAAATACATGGTGGAGGGATGTAAGTAGGTAGGCAGGTCTACAAACTGCAGGAGGGAAACCTGGTCTATGGAGATGTTGAGGTTTAGGTTCAATCCACCAGACCTATGGCAGACACTGTCTATTAATCCTTCTTTCCCCACCCAAATAGAGGAAGAGAAAGGGGGTAAGGGAGAAAGTCTTATGGATGGCAGCCCTCTCCTCCCAAATGGGAGAGGAAGGGAATGAGAGATATTTCTGGATTAGAAAACTAAAACAGCTTTAATGAAGATAATGATAATAAAATGGAATATATACAAATACATACAAAACTAGTATCGAACCCAACCTCTCCCTGATGGCAATTACGTCACCATCACCACTGATGCTGTAGAGCAGGCAACAGCAAAGTCCCAGAGTGGGCTCAGCAGCAGATGGGAACTGGGTTCAGGAACACACAGATCAGGATCAAAGGCAGAATAGACAAGGAAAGGCAAGGCCAAGAATTGAAGGGCCAAAGGGAAGGGTCCAGAAGGCAAGAAGGGGCTGAGACCCTCATGTTCACTCAGCTTTCAATTGAATATGACATATATGGGATGGAATAGGTCATCGGTCAGTTTAGTCTCACCTGTCCTGGCCACTCCTCCCCACAGGTGCAGCCTTTCACTTTCTGCACCCCCTGATGTGGTACACAAGAGTTAGCAGTGACCTTGGTACTAACTCTAAACATCAAGCGTTGTCACTGCAAGAAGCAGATACTGTGAAAACATGCTGCTAGCTTCAGAAAGTGCAGTTAGTTAGCAGAGACAAAGCTGAAAAGCAAAATCACTGAACAGAATTGATTTGGTTCTAACTCAAACCAGGATAGGACATGTGGAGCAGAAAGAGTGTGAGGGTTTTCTAGAGCAGGTCATGAAGAGGTACACTCAAATCCTGTGAAATACAAGCTCCGTTGGTCCTCCTGTTCATGGAACAAACTTTGCCTTCAGTATTTTTCTTACAGCTTTCCCACCTGGGGTTTGAGATGATGTGCATGATTAATCCAATTCTTGTCTCTTGAAAGAAGCTAAAATTGTTCTCATAGAAACAAATGATTCAATTATTGCAAAAGGAGAAAAAATCTTTGTGCTTTAGATGAAAAATGTTCTAAAAATATATTTTCATCAGGTATTGTCTTCTCTAGATTGTGTTTTACCAAGTGTTTTGCCAAATATGAAAGACAGTTCTTTGTAGCAATCCACATAAGCAATACAATTTGGAGCTCAAAGGTCAGGCTTATGAGTCTGTTTTGCTTGTGTTTAGCTGGTTTTAAAATTAATTTCTATTATTCTATTGCAGTGATGCAAGAATGCTACTCCTTGGGTGTTAAAATTTCCATTCTTCTCAGAATGGATGATTTCACACAGGTCATCCATGGAGAAAATTGAACTAAGATGAAATCTTGTACACAGTTCTTTCACCCTTGTATTTCTACTGACTTCAGCCATGTTTGGTTTATCCTACATTATGGCGCATTTGTAATTTAGCCATGTTCAGTGAAAGGGGAAATCCTCCACTGAAGTGCTTTATGTAACTTACAGTGGTGATTTGTGATTTTGCTACCAGCTTTCTTTACCAATAAACAACATTTCCAATAAAAAGCATTTCCTTTCTGAGCTACAGCAGCAGCATTGTCCAGACACCTCACTGACTTCTCACTGTACAAAACTGCAAAATGAAGATTAACAGTATCATGGAAATTGTTTTCCTAAATAGGAATACCTGGAGCTTTCTGTACATGGAATTGGTGATGATCTGTCCCTGCATGAAAGCAGACTCTGGATGCAGCTGCCTTTACTTTGGTTGTTAGATGCACTTCATTTCTGTTCCCTCAGTCTCTGGTAGGAGTTCTTATGACAGTATTTTGTGTAGCAAGAGCAATTTTCCTCATCAACATCTAATATTTCTCTCTGAATTCCTCACATATTTTTTCCTCCTTACCTGTAGGAATTGTCAGCAGTCCTATGTATCTAGCTTTTGTACAAGCCCACTCTTTCAATTTTCCTCTCCAAGCTCCATTTAGCCTATCTCACAAAAACTGCAAAGCTCTTACTAGCTTTCATAATTTCAGATTTATTTTTCAGTTTCTCATCTTGATTTTCTATATTTTTAATATGATTATCTAACCTTGTGCTTTTACTAAGGGAACCATATCTTGTGGCTCAAACACTGAGTAAGGCTATGTGGAATCTGTTTCCACTTCTGTCAGAAAGTTTCCCTGCAATCTTTTGTGTCCCAATGCCCTAGCACTAAGGTGAGGAAATCAAATTCTCATTTCCAGGCATTATATGTAGTAAACTTCACTAATGACTGTGATGAGATTATTGGATGACAGTGAAGTGCCATCATTAGTCTTTTGACCTGACTTTCAAAATACATTAGGCTTTTCATGACTATTTAATGGAGAAGAGGTCAGAATTAAAATTCCTTGACCTATTAAAAGATGGTCTTTTAACTTTTTTCACTTTGCAATGCTTCAGCCATTTTGACTGAAATATTCAGTTGGATACCCCAGGCTAAATTATTGAAACCCTCCCCCAAAACCCAAAAGCTACAGAAAAAAAAAAACCCAGTTCAACAGTGCTTAGCATAGAACTAGGAAGACTATGGTATTTTGTCCAGTATTATTATTGCTACTACCATTATTGCTACTTCTTGTACAAGATACAAGAGCTTCTTTTATGGGGATACAACTTTCCATTTTTCTTTTCCCAGGTTTCAAGTGCTTGACTTTACAGCCTTAGTGTGCTCTTTTAACAGAGTTCTTTTTATGTGCAAATAAAAATCAAGGCCCAAAATTAGCAAAATGCTGTCTCTGCTCTACCAAATACACTAGGATGAAAAACTCAGTAATTCCTTGCCAGTAAATTGCTTCCAAACTGTGGAATGGAGAACAATATAAAACAAATAAGACAGGGCACATAGTGGGCAATAACACTGTGCATACACATCATTTTAACAGATGCCTCCTATTAATAAGGCTACTTAGCATTTCATTTAATGTATTCCTTCTTTCTTCCAACAAGCAGAAAGTCTTTTTGATACAGTGCTGCTTTAATATTTGATAACCATATTAGTTATGGGAAAATTTTATTAGAATGAAATCCTTATATGTGACTAGAAGGATTCTAAAGAGCATCTGTCAGCACTTAATAATAGTGGAGCAGAATAATTTCTTTACAAGATATAATACTAATCCACCTAGGTATGGAAGTGTTTATAAGAAAGAATTATTGTTTAGGGACACTGAATTACAAAGAAGTAAAGTGACTTGCCAAGGTTTTCCTGCTTTTTAGGCTAATATAAGAGACAGATTTCATAAACTTTTATCCATTATGCTATTTTCTGGTTCCTGGTAATAGATCCATTTGGTTTTGTGCTTTTGTTAACAGCTGAGGAAGATGAAAGCGATGCAAGCAACAAAGAACATTTATTAGCTTTACTCAAACATGACAAAAGGAAAACAGAATTGTGATGGCTTGTTTTCTAAAGAAGCTGGTGATAACATTGACTGATAATATTTATACATTCAGCTTCTTCTGGCCTCCAAATTAAAATGAATAAAATTCAGCCAGTTGGTGAAGAAGAAGATGATAATAAATGACACGGGAGGTGCTGCATAAAATTGTTTAACATAACTACTTTCTAACAGTGGTAGTTCATGGTGATTAATTTTCCAAAATTAAATGCGTGTCTACAGAAAATGAAAAGCTAAAACTAACAACAGCACCCAGAGGGGCCAGAGAGAATGAAGACACATTGTCCTTGGCCCTGCTGTAGCTGCCACTCAGTCTTGTGTGCAGTCATAACAATAGACTCGCACCATGTTTGGCCACATAAGCTTCTGGTTTCTAAATGCTGTTACGGTGAGTAACAATAGTAGAGTCTTAACCATAGGTGTGAGAGTTACGTGGGAAAAAACTGTTCGGATCAGGAGGAGAGACTGTAACTGAAGCCAATAAAAGTAGTCACCTGTGTGAGAAGTAGAAATACAAAACTTACCTTAACTTCCATATAGTATATAACTCATTTTTGCAGAAGTGTATATAAAAAATATGTATGAATAATAACAAAGAACTTCAGAGATAGAAAAGAAACATGATTTCTTTTTAAATCAGCAGAAAGCAATTCCTGTCTCTGTATTTCTAAAGCCTGTAGTAGAGATGAATACTCAGATTCCTCAGACTAACAAGTATTCATTTATCTCTTGATTGTACTTTAAAAACATTGTTATTCTAAATGTCTTTCCAAGATCTCAGGTATTGATTAAGAAAGAAACAATTGAAACACCAGCTGGTAACTCAGCCACTCAGTCATGAAATCACAAATAGGATTTTGGGTCTTTAGACTGATAAATACATTCCTGACATGAATGGGCCCACAACTCTAAGTTGTCATAGAAAAGCAATCTAAATTTGTCACCATAGAGAGGAGTTTTTTCAATTACACAAATGTCTGTCATACACTTATACCAGGTGACATGAGCTAGTAACCATTTACTGTCAGAGATTCTATAAGGCTTGCTCTAAACAATTGCATTGCAGCTTTTCCTTATACTCTTCTTCAGTTAATCCAAACTAGTACAAGTCACAGGGATTGTCCACAGTATCTTGTTTCTTGACTGACTGAACCTAGAAAGAATTGAGAAACTCAGGAGAAAAACTCTTTTCAGGAGAATTTAAGATCAGTTATCTACAGTCCTTCTGTAGCAGAAGAGGGAAAATGGGAGATTTTGAACAGTATTTTTTACAGCAGCAGTAGGATTATTTACAGAAAGGAACTCGAAATGAAAGTAGACAGCAAAATAAGGCATTAAAATAAATTACATCCATGGTTAAGAAATAAAAGCAAATTATGTCTATGAATGACTAAAAAAAGCTATGAAAAATTTTTAATTCAGCCTGAAGTAAGGAATGGACTATCATTGTGTTGTTTGTGTGATATCAGCTTTCAGCTCACTGTGCACTGAGTCGGATTCTATATCAGTCACCACAGATCTATAATTTATTTTGTACACTTCCATTCTCCCCTTCTATTCCTCACTAAACCTTTTTTACAATCTCTTCTAATTTTGTTTCCTTTTTTTTTATGACCCTTACAACATGCATGAAACAATTCAAAAAATATGCTTATGTCCTTTTATTTATATGTCAGTGGGAAGCAAAGTCCAGAATCTGATATAAAAGCATGGAAAGAATTTGGGATAAAGTGGGATGCACCTTCAATGTCTCTGTCCAACCCTTACTTTGAAAAAATATTTGCTATTGAATGTGATTAGCTAAAAAGTAAAACAGGTGGTAGAACAAATGATAGATGTAAGTTATTGTGTTAGATTTAGAAGAAGAAAAGTAGAAAAGTCCTGAGATGCTAATGAGCTTAAAAATTTGTCAGGATTTCTCAAAACAGCTTAGCTTTTTACATGAGTAATGAGGCGCTACCCCAAATGGCTTTAGGAGGGATGCAAACATTGTAATCTTGGAGCTGTAAACTTAGGGTTTAGAAGGGCTCATAACTCTTGGATGAAGGAGTCTCACACTGCTGCTGGACTGCTGCTCAGGTATTATGGTTTCTGTGGCCTTTCTTACTGCAAGCCCAGTAGGAAAAGCTAATTAATCTACAGGCATCTAAAGTGATCATGGTTTCCCTGCTTTATGATGAAAACATAAACCAGTGGATTAACCTCAGAAGGATGCTATCTGTCATGGTTAGTGATGTCAGGTTGACCTCCTCTCCTGCTCGGCTCCTAGGCACGGAACAAAGGAGGTGTAAATGCTAGGAGAGCTGCTGTTCCTTTTGGAGGGCAGTATAAGAGGCCTTGGTAATTACAGTACTTATTAGCTGTAAAATCTGCACATCAAGGTCTAACTTTTGCATCTATGTCTAAGAGGAGGTGAGGAGAAAAAGGTAACTCTTTCATGCCAGCTTTTAATTTAGACACTCAAATCTCTGGCCATCAGCATGGATTACCCTTTCAATAATCTTGCTGTGATGTTTATGGACACATGAGTCATAAAAGGAGATGAAGTCTGTTTTCTTCTTATCACTGCTCAGTTCTTGGTCAGGAGTGTGTCTTGGAGTAGTTTTCACCTTTTTCGTAAAAATGAAGAAGTTTGGGTTTGTTTATACTCCACCTTTATTCTGAGTTGACAAGAGTTTCAGAACTAGAAACCTGTCCTCTAGTTTTCTGGGAAGGGTAAGATAGCAGCAGTCTTTGCATGTGAATTCCTGTTTTAAGATTTTTGCATTCGTTAATATATTAAGACTGGTTTCAGATACTAGCTTT
>VZZY01022410.1:0-14210 GCA_013400335.1 Eurystomus gularis
TTATTATTATATTCTCGTATTATTATCCTGATTTATCTGTCTATATTTTTTCCCTTAAAGCTGTGGAAGGGAGATATACTTAGGGCTGTGTGCTTTTTACATCCTGTGAATATTCTTCCAGTTCAAGGAGAGCAAATCTGCTTTTTAAGCTACCATAGGGAAAATAATTTCCCTCCACGAGATGGCTCCTATGGTGAGAAACACCAGGCTCTGAAGATTTTATTTTTTGTTCTGCAGAAAGTAATCCAAATTCATATGGTTTAATCTGTCTACTTCTAGCTCCTGAGGAGTGATGCTTGTTAAAAAAAAAAAAAGTTGTTTTTTCATGCTGAAATTACTGTGTGGTGCAGGATAGATAACTTTGTTATTTTGATTGCTCACGATATAGAGCAAAGTTCTTGATGCTTATTTTGATCATTTTTACCAACTGCGGTTTTTTTTAGTAAACAATCTAATACAAGTGGCCATTCATGCCAGAGATGCTTAATGACAACTCCCAACTGAAATCTTTGAAGAACTATTACTAAAAATCAGTGGTAACATATAATCCAAGTTGTTTTATGCTAGAATATTCTATGAAATTCTTTTGGGATACAATAGAATAAATGAATACTGGGCATTACCTTCACAGAAAAAATATATTTGTGGTTTATGAGTGACAGAGTTTCATGGAGCTTACCAGATTAAAGGGAAAAGGTAATCTAAGAAAATATATAAAACCAGTTCTGTAGAATTAAATATTTTCCTGAATGTAAGGCTGTACCCCTTGTTTCTGATGCTTCAAAATAGTTATGTGCATCTTCACATTAAAAACATTATGTACAAGCATGAAACTGTGAAAGAAGATTGAGCCACACTACGTTGTCTTGTTTTGCTACTGGTTAAAAGCATATACAAAAGATACAGCAGTGTAACTTGACCATATAGGTAAGCCCTAACATGTTAGTTTTTGAGTCTTAAACAACACAAACAGATATGAAAAAACATTTGTGTTCTTGTGGCTAATAAGGTTTTTACTTACAAGCCATTACCTGGGCTTTTCTCTTGTTGATAGAGCTGTATATAGAAAATGCACTTGCAACTGTGTGAATATCTGTTCAAAAGAGAGTGAGAGGCTGAGGATGAAATGGTTTCTGTGTTTATCTGCGTCTCATTTAGGCTAAATGTAGATTGAGGTGCCCAATACTGGTACCTTTGCATGTGTCAGCCCATGAACTACATGATAAGCAATTATTCTGTTCTTAATCCCAGAAGGGTATTTTCTTTTACCTTTTCATTCTTTATGAATGATAACTGTATAAAATATCTTCTTCTTTTGAGCTTATTTACAATTATAACACAGAATTTTGGAAAATGAAGTCCCACCTAAAAAAGAAAAATGTATATAACTATTTGCTTTGTTTAAAAAAAAAAAAATCCAGATATTTGTATCTTTCCAGAGACAGTTATTGAAAGTGATTGAAAGACATTTATAAGTTCAGGAAGACTTATTTAAAATGGGTGCTAAAGTTTCCTCTGACTCAAGTTACCTTCCATTAGCATAAAAATGTGCTTTAATTAACCTATTTGAAAATGACAGAGAAATAGAGAAAGACCCATTGCCAATTTAATAACTAATGTTCCTATTATTTGTGCCTACAGGAAAGACTGGGAGAAACAAAAAGCACTGGGCATTTTGTAATGTTCACCTTGCAAAGCTTAGCTCCCACAAGTCTTACGTATTCAAAAATCTGTCATGCAAGTATGATGCAAATCTCTGTTTTGCATAGTGTTTGGTAGAGCTTGGAGAACTTCCAGCAAAACAGAGTTTAATTGTAAAATGCCATCTCATTGAACCTGAAATCATCTAGTTTAGATTTCTACAGCTGAGCAAATATCCAGTGCTCTTAACAATGAATCTGATAAGGACATCAATTTTACTGAAACCTGTAGGGTTTGGAAGGTTTGCAAAAAATCAACAACTTTTAATTTTTTTTTAATTAATTTTGTGTGAGTGGGAAATACTGCATTTCATCTCAGTCTGTACATTGTCAGAGGGGTCATCTATCACCTGCCTTTCCCTTTTACCTTCTTTCCTGGCTAGCATGGGTCTGCATTTGTAACTACTGTGTTCCTCACACAGTATGGAAATGCTAGAAGCTAGAAATTACTTAACTGAAAAAAACATGAACGATAAATAAACTAGAGTGATATATAATTAATGGGGGGTTGGATAGAGTAGAGGAAAAGACATATTCTGTTGTTTCCCTTTCTTTCCTATGTGTCACGTACATATCAGCTTTTTTGGTATCCTAAAAGCTGAGGCTGTATAGTACAAAAAATGGACTCAATGCATGTCTTGAATCAGAATCCAATTTTCAGAAATGTTGCTTCTATGGAATAAGTAAAGAAAAATTTGATAAGATTTTGTTCAAGGAGTGTCACTGAAGAAAACTTTACATTAAAGTTTATTTACTAATACCTAATAACGCTGCAAATAAGCCTTTATAAAGCTTAATATGAAAGATGTACAAATTTGCTTTCTTTATAGATAAATCTGTCCAGACATTGGATTCAAATCTACAGTGAAATTATATCAAGGTTATATTCTGAGTTGAAAATACTAGGGAAAAATGAGAGGGAAAAGGTAAGTCAAAGAAAAAAAAAGAGCAATGGGGTTCAAGCACACACCTATTATGCCACAAGGCATTAGCTTATACTAAACAGTTTTAGATTTTTTTTTTTCCTGAATCACACACTGAAAACATTGTCAGAAAATTAATTCCTGGAAAGATACATTTTTTTACCGATATAAAAATTATTTTTTTAATTTTAGAAAACAGTTTTATAAAAAATAAATTAAATAAATTGTAATTCATTCAACATCCAGTCCCATTGTTTTAAACATTTCTTAAGTTGGTAGACTTAAAAAGGTCAGCAACCTAAAGAATTGAAATTAATAATATCTATCTAATATTTAAAGAAATGAAATGAATAATATAATAATATTTACACCCGTAAAACAAGAGTCTTTTAATCTTACAGAAGTTACATGATAGAAGACAATTTACCATGAGCAAAGACCCAGGTGTAAAAATTATTCAGAATGGGAGCACCTCTGCATATGAGTAAAATAAAGCCTGCATGACTCCTTACATTACAATAATAAAAAAAAAAAGCTGCTTGTGTAGAACCACAAATAAAGAAAAAGGAACTTGACCACTTAGAGAGCTACATATGAAACATTAATTGTACTTCGTATCTTCTGTACTGACACCTTCTTGGACACCTCAGGCTTCATTACACTTAAACTCCAGGGAAAAGAAGTTCCCAGGTATTCTAGAAATACTTGAGGAAAAAATACAGAACTATTCGCAGTGTAAAGGCTGTGTTTTTCACAGGGAGATCATTTTATCAATAAGGTGTAGATTTTGCTGGAGAATATATATCTGAGGCCTTCAAACACCTTTTGAATAATTGCCATCTCAAATCCCTAACCCTGATAAATAATATAATATCTACTAATATATTTTAGAAAGAGTTTACTGAATTGTAGTTTCATATATTTCTAAGTGAAACAGTACAACTCCTGAAGCCTTTCAAGGAACTCCATCTTTGTGAATGTTAATGACAGTTTTGTTGACTCACTTTGGCTTATATCTCTTCTACCAATATTTTTTAAAATGCATTAAAAACGTCTATGAAATGTGTTTCCTTCATTAGGAAATAAATTGATTTCTGTTGCATTAGTGAGCTACATAAAGTACAGGAGATGCCAGCAGTATCTGTTGCAGACCAAATTTATTAATTACTTCAGACAAATCTATGTTTGTACAAACAGGTTCCTACGATGCCCTAAGTACAGTGAACTGCTGGGGAGATTTAAAAATCTCTTATCTATAGTGGTGGCCCTTTGAGACAAATAACAGACTGTGAGAGAGGAAAAGTATTTTCTTTCAATTTGTGCTCAATTGGATTAAGTTGAAATATCTGGGAAGTACAAAATAATTTACTGAGTATTCTCCAGAGATCAATTAATAGAAATTTTGAAAACTTTTATTAAAAAAGGTTATAAAAAAGATGTCCTGCCACACCACAGCTTGCTTTTCTTGCATATTCTCTGCACCAAAGATTTAACAGATAAAACCTGTATTCTTACCCCACAGAACACCCCTGCATCCTACTTTGTTGTAGCTAAGGTTATTGACAAGGCTTCAGGCTACAGAATTAAGTTAGAGAAGACTCAGGAATGGTTTATTCCCCTTACTGTGTTTATCTATATTTACATAGCTATACAAATATAATTATGCATATTCACATATATGTGTAGGCACATAATGACACAAATGACCCCTTTCTACAGCTCATGTGTACCCCCCACAGCATACATTTCATAGCTGGACTTCTATGGAGGGAATAAGAATCACCACCTTTCTCTTGGCCTATAAATCTCAGCTAGTTCTACATGGAGAGAAGACTCCTATTTAACCGGTGATCTTACTATTATAAAGAGAGGCCTTTGTAAAAAATGAACTTGTGAGCCAATTTTACACTTCCTACAATTTGTCCATGTTGGCAATAAGAACCTCATTGTTTAAAAAATAAAGTAGCCTCCTTTTGGTTCATAAATTCTTTTTTTTTTTTTTTTTAAGGTAGAAATAAATGAAAAAAAGAAAGCACCCATCCTGGATAATCCAAAGTGCTCCTACTTGAAAATATTGTTCTATTCTTACTGATTCTCAGGCCTGGAGAGCAATGTCAAAACATTCACATTTCACATTAAAGGGAGAAAAAAACCTATTACCTATACTGTCATAACAATATTGGCTGTTAACCCACAATAAATGATACATAAAAATATCAAAATAATACAGATGAACCAGAAATATGTACTTAATATTGTCAATGTTCTTATAGAATGCATGAAAGTATTTGAAAGGTATTATAGCCAAAAATTTTGAAACACGTTTACATATTTGGATTGCTTCTATTTTGAGAAGAATCATTGCAAACATATCAAGCTTTGCAGGCAAATTAGAAAATACTTTAGGAGATTCATCAATGAACATGTACAGCAACATCCTGTTATTTTGCTGTTTCTTTTAAGCTGGCACCTTTTTAGTCCAATGTAACAAATATTCATAGTTAGTAACTTATTAAAATAATATTAACAAATGTGGTATTCCAATTTACCAATTTTTACCTTTCTTTCTATTTTATTGCATATTTTTATTAGGAATAAACCTTCAAAAATGGAAAACATTTTACAGATCATTCCAGGAAAATATTACAAATATTGCAATTTCTTCTTAGCAAACTTCTTTATTTCCTATTTTGATGTACAGCAGAGAAGCTAATAGAAACCAATTGTTGGCAAAGGCAATGCCTAGGTAAATGGAGTTCAATGCTGCAGTAATTTGCCAACCACTCTGTTTCATTCTCAACAGAGAAAAGAATTACATCTGGTGACAATTGTATAATATAGTTTTGAAATTACTTGTATTTTTTTCCTTTATTTATTTATTTGCAGCAACCTAAGACATACAAACATATTATCATAGGATAAAGGGCCCTCAGGAAGTCTCTCATCCAACCTTGTGCTTATGCCAGATCAGCTTCATGATCAGGCTAGGTCATCAAGGATTTGATCCAGTTAGATTTTGAAAACCTCCAGAGGGTGCCTGCTCAGTGTCTCAGGTCAATGTGCTCTCAAACTTTATTGTTCTCATGGGGGGAAAAAGAAATCCTCATATGTAGTTGGATATGTCTTTTAAAATTTTATGTACATTTCAGAGTTCCAGAACTCACTGTTGTTTTTCACCCATTGATCACAAAAGCATTGCACATGCAAAATACCTATCAACCAGAACTCTTCTTTTGGGTAGCTACATTTTTTATTGACTGTTTGAAATTATACCTGTGTATCCAGAATTCTATGTTTCCTGTCTTCATTTGGCAGAAAGAACTTCTAGAAAAGGCTATAAAAATGCTTTTTTGTTATTCAATAGCAATAGGAGCTGAAGTACAGGATGAAGTAGGCAACTTTTCTTTTAGTACAGTTTAAGACCACATAGTATAAAGAGATTATTATTTTTTTTTAAGTATCCTGAATAGTGGATTGAAGCAATTAAAAGCCTCTCTAGTGCTGAAACTCCTAAACAAGGCAGGCAACCTGTGCATGTTCAAACAGCATTTCCGTCAAAATATGGGCTGTTAAAAAAAATTTATATGGCAGCTTAATTTTTGACATGGGCTATTTTTTATTAATCTGAATTTTTCATAAATTCAATGAATTTTTCAGATAAGCCAGGCAGAGATGATTGCTTATGAAAGAGTTGTAAAGGAGTACAAAGAATGCTAGGAGTACTAGACTTCACAGAAGGATGAAAAATATGAGCAATTTGACATTAATTGAAAGTATTACATGTGGAAACTGAAAAACTTGCAATGCATCTCAGGAAGCAAAGCCAGGATTTAGCATTTGCTGTGGGGAGGTGGAGGTTAACAGCAGCTCTGTTGAACTGTTTCAGACAAAGAGTCCAAATATGTCTTGACTTTGTCCAAGACCAAATGCCTAAGGAAGACTGTGAGAACAAGAAACTCCTATAGTATTAAACCTGAGATTTTTTTCTCAGTCTCCAAAAATTGTTGACTCTGGGACTTTCTCAGCCAGGGTTGTTTTTTTTCTTAAGTACCTTGACTGGATTTTTCTTCCTTTCATTTGTTCCAACATCCTCTGAAGGCTTGCAAGCCCTCAGCATTCCAAACATCTCATCCCAAAGGGATATTATCTTCACATATCGTGTGGAAACCTGTCACCCAGTTTGACTTTTGCTGGTCCATGTAAGGATATTATGGTTGTTATACAGTGGTTCTTTGAAGGCAGCCGTTTGAACAGGGTCTTGGGCTTGAGAAAACCTCCTTCCAAAAGCCAAATGGGATTGCTATGCTTGAAACAGACAATGTGTTTCTTTTTCACTACATTTTGATGCTGCTTTTTCAATTTTGGGTGTAGAATATGTATTTTTCTTGCTCAAAAGTGCCATATAACAGAGTACTATGTGGTCATGTTTTTGGCTTTAAAGATCAATTTGCACTACCATCATCTTAGAAATTGGCCAAAAGACTTTCAATAGGAGTTGTATATTATTTATTCCTATCTGTATCTGATATTAACAAGTTACAAATATAAATCCTCTGCTTGAAATATATTTCTGTAAAGAGGAGCTGAGACTACACTGACAATGTATTTTCTGTTCAAAATTATAAATCAAATCGGCTACTCAGTACTAGGAATTTCAGAAATTGACACCATGTCATCTTCAAGGAAATGCATTTTATGGTAGGTTCTTTGACATATGCAAACATTTTGGCTCAATGCCATTATCTAACTAAATACAGACATCTCCTAATGTATTAAGTCTCCTATGATATCTCATAAACCCATAAAAGGCTGGCAAATATGCACACTGACTGGACCTCTGGGGACCCTTCAGGAGAAGAAACCTAAGGCTAGATGCTATACCATAAAGCATTCCAGTAATGCTAAATTGCTATATTTAGGCAAGTAGGGATATTCAGAAACCACCAAGAAATCACACTAAAACAGGTTTTTCAATAGCTGTCCTTCAAGCAGTGACACTGGGACTTTCTGTCCAAGGATGCTGTGGAAGCAGACAGTATTGTCAAGTCCTAAAAGTTATCAGAAAATTAACAAATAATGTGCCCATAAATGGATACTGTGGGAAATATGAAGGAATATACCCTCTAGCTTCCACAGAAATTAGTCAGGCTCCCTAACACTCATTTGCTTTCTCCTTTATTAAGGAGTAAGTATTGGGTTAGGTGGACTGCTTCTCTGATAAGTGAAGAATTTCTTATGTTCTTATATCCATAACTGAATCCTACTCTATAGTGTAGGAGAGGAAGAGAGAACTCCTTGAGTAACCAGAAGATTATTTGAACATTATTTAACTGTTAGTAACTTTGATCCACAACTTATTTAAAAAATAATTTACCCCTTTTATTCCCCATGCCATAACTCTTTTGTCTGTGGGCTCTCTGGGCTATTCCATAAAATTCTCCTTTTTAAAACTGATTACCTGCAGTCTTTCACCAAAAAGAATTCCCTTCTGTTAATAAAGCCTCTCCCTGTACAATTAACTCACATATGATGTGGACAAATTATTGGCACTTAACTGAAAAATCCCTTTAATAAAACCATATTCATTCAGTGATGTTCAGTGATTAAGTTAACTAAATGCTTCCAATTAATTTTCCCCTTAATTTGCAATGAACATCTCTAAATAAAGTGCTATACACTTAGAAGAAAGATCTCCCATTTTTGCTCAATATGAAGGAGAAAAGCTATAAAAACATATGACCCAGTTGATGTTAACTTTTGCATTGTTACATAAGTTTGTGCTGGCCAAGCCATAGCTCTTAAAAAAAAAGAATTTCTGAGAATCACTAGTCAGTGCCATAATTGACTTTTGGTGGCTTCAAAAGGCCATGAACATTGCTAATAGTTTTTAGCAGTTCCAAAGGCATTAATCATGATCAATGTGCAATATTAAATAAGGTTCCTTCAAAATGAATATAAATTAAGATTGTAATTCCATCTCAGCCTTCTGGTGGCATGAGGAAACCACTCAAGTTTCACTTTCATGGTTTATGATGTCCCCGGAAGCCTTTGATGGAATTATAGCCTTATTAAGTACAGTTGGGGTACATTATTCCTTAAATTATTGAAACTACAAGTCATTATTCCCTCTAGAAATTTGAAATTGCTGTACTTTCATCACCCATGTAATCTTGAAGAAAACTGGGGGGAATTTCCCCGTGGGAGGGTATCTGCTTTTAATTTCTGTCACTACTATACATGCACAGCTGGGTAGAGTAATTAATGTCTAATATTAACAGCTGTCACACTTTTGTTTAGTTTTGAGGAACACAACAGTACAATTGGGTCATCACTGATGTTTATATAGCATTTTATAGGAGATTTCAAAGAAATTTTTTTTTATATATATAAGATCATTCAACCACCAATGAAACAAAATAGAATTCCAAAATACAGATGAAGATGAGAGTATACAGATAGGCTTTTAGGGAGGCATGATATAAGTATTAATAGTATTTCAATAAAGACATGTGTAATCATAATCTGAGGAAGAAAAGTGTGATATGTGATCCTAATTCCCCAGAATAGTTCAAGCCTTCACCCGAAGTTCAGGAGAGCAAGACGAAGACTTTTTGGTTTCCAGTTTGTAGCATGGATAAGAGTGATGGTTCTGAGGAAGAGCAAGATACATACTGTATTAGCCAGGGTGACTATTTTGTAGGTTTCTCACAGTATTACCTGCAGACCATAGCCCACAGGAACAGTGCCCCTATGGCAGCTGGGAATGCTGGAGAGGCTCCAGTTGGTCTGGGACCCTTGCTGGCTGAGGAGGATGGACTGATATCTCAGCCTGTATTGTTCATACCAAATCCTATTTAATTTATAGTATCAGAATCAATTTTGATATTTCTATCAATAATTGGAGTAGTGCATATAGTGCAAATTAAGTATTTTTACTGTATGGAGGTCTGACCTGACATAAGAGGTGTACAAGTTGTGTAGCATTTCTTAGTTAAAAGGAATGAAGCTGTCTGGAAAAAATGTTCAGTATTTATAAGGCATGATTGTGAGGTGGGAATTTTTCTTTTCCAATGACAGGTCAAATCATTACAGCCTTACCAGTGTAGTCAACTCCATGTATTTCAACAGTTTTCACACTGCCTAGGTTTTTAAACAGTGGCAAGCATTATTCAATGCCACATACTGAAAAGAAAACATGTTAAAGAAAACCCCTAGTTGTAGAATATATATCATTAGGTCTGAAGGATTTCAGGGCTTTTATTGTTTTTTTGGTTTTGATATGTTTGGTTGTTGTTTTTTTATTTTTTTTTCTTTTATATGCTGTTTTGAGGACTATAACAGATAGAAAGATTTCTGCACCCTGTTCTCCCACAACTTTTCATGTTGTAAAAGAGATCTAGTTATAACTATAAAACAATAAAACTTGTCACTACGTTGCATAACTCGTATAAAATTCTGTGGGCTTCTGGCAAAGACGGAGTGTCCCTTTTGAGTGAGTCTTAGAAAAATAAGTTATATAAGGCATTTATTTGCATCTCCAACTGTGGGTTTAAAAATGTGTAGCAATCCTGTTACATGCCTGTGTCTTAAAAATACATATGCAGATCATTCAGTAATCGGTATTACTATTTCCAATGATTTTGGGCATATATTTCATATTTATAAAATTAAGAAACGGGTGTAAAGCTCTGAAGGATTACAGTGAAAATTATAATATTTATCAAAGAGGACATCTGAAAAATATAGCATGATGTTTTAGCCCAGCTACACAGATTATTATTTAAAATTCAGGTGCTTACAAATATGCACTCCTTGTGTGAGTTTGGTTTCTTGGAGTTTGAATTTTTGAATTGGAATAAGGTTTGCTTCTTGCAGCGAGAGGAAAATTCTAGCCTGAAAGGCATATAAAAAAAAGAATAAATACTTAAAGAGGCACAAAAGTAATGAACTTTCCCTATTCTGAAATGTAGTTTATTTTGTAAATATTTTAAAGAGTTGTCATTTGGGGTTGTGAATTTCCAAGGACCAATAATTTTTTTTATTCGTATCAAGGGCTTGCTTTTAAATAAACCGTGGCATAAAATGTTTTAAAGCAATACACAAAAATAGCCTGCTTTTAAAAATCATAGCATCATTTAGGTTGGCAAAGACCTTTAGGATCATCTAGTCCAGCCTTCATCCAACATCTCCCTAACCCTTAGACTATGTCTCGAAGCACCACATCTGCCCATTTTTTGAACACCTCCAGGGATGGTGACTCCACCACTTCCCTGGGCAGCCTGTTCCAGTGCCTAACCGCTCTTTCAGTGAATAACTTCTTCCTAATATCCAATATAAACCTCCCCTGGTGCAACGTGAGCCCATTACCTCTCTTCCTGTCATTAGTTACTTGGGAGAAGAGACCAGCATCAGCCTCACAACAACCTCCTTTTAGGTAGTTGAAGAGAACAATGAGGTCTCCTCCCAGCCTCCTCCAAGCTAAACAATCCCAGTTCCCTCAGGCACACCTCCTATGACATATTGTCCAGACCCCTCATCAGCTTTGTTGCCCTTGTCTGGACCCACTCCAGCACCTCAATGTCCTTCTTGTACTGTGATGCCCAAAACTGGACACAGTACCCAAAGTGCAGTCTCACAAGTGCCGACTACAGGGGCACAATCACCTCACTACTCCTGGTGGTCGCACCATTTCTATATAAATCAATATATAGTTTGCAGATGTTTACAGACTAGGGGTGGTTGGCTTGATGAAAATGATGATCCTGGCTAGTATTAGTATCATATTGAAAGAGAGATAAGTATAACATAGAATCACTATGGTGATGTAAGACTTTGTCTTGTTCTATTAAGAAAAGACAAATGTGATGAGTGGAATTCTTCTAATATGTGCAGCTCAAAAATATTTTGCATCTGAGCAATCAAAAAGTACTAGGGTAGTGCCATAACTGTAGCTAATGTGTAAAATCCTGTGAAAGTAATGATCCATATTAAATTCCATGTGCCTGTTATAAATATAAGCAATGACAGAGAAAGTAGAGATGTTTTATCGGTTGCATTTTTTTTTAATATAATTATGCACTGCTTAGTATTTTGAATGCACATAAATTTGCCTCTCAAGACCTATAGATTTTAGATTTAAAGCCCACTACAAAAACACACTGGCAGTCAAAGGGAAAGACATGGAAATATTGAAAAGGAACTTTTCTATTTGCAGGAGTTTGTGGGGGTTTTGTTTTTGTTTTGTTTTGAAATGCAATTAATCTGTTAAAGACGTGTGGTGGTTCAGTCCCTGCCGGGAGCCGAGCCACGTGGCTGCTGCCACTGCCCCCCAAGTGCCAGTCCGGGGAAACACAGAGCTGGGATTGAGATAAGGAGAATTTAATACAATGACACAGAGGAAACAATCGCAGTAACAACAGCAATGACAACAGTGAGAAAAACAAGGTACAGAATGAGTGGTACCGTGCGGACAAATGGACAGAGGTGAGGGGAGCTGAGCCGAGTGGCTGCAGGGGTGCAAGTTGCACCACGGAACCAGAACTGGCACTGGGGCATGATGTCAGCATGGTATGGAATAAGCCTGGCCACACCAAATTAATCCTGTCCTGGCCGAACCAGGACAAGAAGCAAACATATAAATAATATCAGACATCCAAAATGCATCCTAAATAACAATACACAAGTAAATTATAATTGGACAGACATAAAACATCCTGAAAATGATAGTCACAGGACTGACATGTTGATAGTTGCTATGGATAACATTTTCAGGACAGATTATTAGGGTTGTATGCTTTTCAGAGCTCTACTTGTCTGTTTAAGTTTAGTACCCTTGAAATTTTATTAAACTGATAGAGTTGGGTGGAAATTTATTTGTGTCTTTAAAAAAAAAACAAACCTGTGACTTCACTCTTCCAAGCTATGGAAAATCAGTGAAGTTTTTTAAAAAAAAAAACCAAAAAAAAATCCCCAAAAAAGATTGTGGTAAGTCAACAAAAGAGAGGGACTCGTTCTGGAGCAGCTAAGGTCACCATGATATTATTGGAGATGTCAAGGACCTAAGTCCAAGACTTTTTTCTGTGACTCAGTACAAGAACTGAAACTTTGTCTTCTGGTCTCAAATATATGACCAAGCTGTGATGCTTATTTGCTTTTGAAACTCTTTCTCTTACTCCTCCCTCATACGTTGGGAACATTTCATTGCTTGCACATGCCTGATTTTTTTCAATATTCGGTCTCCGAGAGGTATTTACTTTGATGGTTGGGGAGCTGTATTAAGACACCAATTTACTTTTATTGTAGTATGACAGAATTTATGAGATTATTGGCAAGTAACTTCCTTAGGGAGGTGATTTAAAGCATGGATGGATGGGTTCCAGTAATAGCAATCCCACATGGCAGTCCTGCCAACTTTCCCCGTTATCTAAATGTTCAGCTTTCACTAAAACATAACTCACCTTTTAATTCTGAAATAAAGGTAACTTCTATCAAGCAACAATCTGCTTCTTCCAGGCACTGAGCCCTAAGCTGTGCTGAAGATGTTCTTCCTGCCCATGTTCTTGCAGCATCTTTAGTTCATTTTGTGCCTTTAACAATAAATAGATTTGTTAGTTCTTAAGTACTGACAACTGTATGTTTTGGAAGTGCAGAGGAAGATGTCACTTGGTTTTACGTTCCTGGAGTGTATGTTCCTGGAGTGTTATGGGATCCCTAAAAAGCTGCAGCTTTCCAGGACAACTTATTGTAGGATTCATACTTTTACAGGGAGAAATTATGGCTGTTTCATCACAACCCAGCATTCTTCATCTGAACTCATTCTGTAAAGCAAACACACAGAAAAAACCCACCTCTTCTGATTCAGCACTGTGATCTGCTTTCTTATATAGGTAATGCATTGCAAAGTTTATCCCATTGCTTTGTGCTAAGGAATAAATACAAAAATATGAAAAGATAGTATTTAATCATTGCAGTACTGATGTGCGGAGTGTAACATCTTGCATATTATAATAGTGAATTTGAAACATTTGGTGAATCTCAGGCATAGTCATAGAACTATGCATTTTATTTCTTTTCTATTTTAGCATATGGTTCCATTACAACCACTCTTAGTAGTTTTTACTTTTTTTTCATTAAATTAAAATAGACTAAAAAAATAAGGAATTGCAAATTTAGAGTTGTAATTGCTTCCTGACCGATGAAAAGCAATTTGTACTTTTAAATTATCTGCCTGTGCGATTCTGAAAAGAAAGAATAAAATTTCTAAGTCCAAGTTGGCAGGGAAAATGTAGAAGTTGTTATTGCTACCACTTCTAAGAGCTAAGAAAACCTGTGTTAAAAATATCCATATTAATGAATTAATATGAAGGACTGAATAGGAGAAATCTTAATATGGTTGGACATCACAATAGATGTGATTCCTTCCAAATCTACAGATTTTAGAAAATTTTCATGGAAGTGAAACTACTGTAGATAGACTGGTGCCTCTACTAATAACCTCTCTTCAGTGTCTTTTGGCTTAAAAAAATGGTAAAAGGGCTGTTCTTCGTATAGCATCAGTTTGATATCTGAAAAGAACAATTTAGGTTTG
>VZZY01022412.1:0-26159 GCA_013400335.1 Eurystomus gularis
TCCTCCCCATCCCACTGGGAGCAGGGAGTGAGTAAGCGACTGCATCAGGTTTAGTTGCTGGCTTGGGTTAAACCTGCTTTTTCTCAGCAGTTCATCCAGATTTAATTAATCTGATTTTCTTCAATATTTCTGAAACAATTCTTTTACAGAATGTAAGAAAAACCTTTGAGTGGGCATTAGTATAATCCTAAAGGGAATGGCTTACTGCCTGTGGATAGCATAGTTCTCTCAGTTGACTTTTAATAGTCTATTAATCTACATAAAGTTCTCTAGTTAGGTGAAAGTAATTTAGAAGGTAATTAGACATTAATTTATATATACCACCACGAGCAAGGAAAGAAACAAGATAGTGAGTTTTTTCAAATGGAGAAAGGAAAGTTATTAGGCTAGAAGTAGAACCTGTAAAGTAGCTAAATTTGTGATATTTCATCAACAGATTTATTATGTTCAGTTGGACCAATCACCCTCATCCACTGACTTCCAGTTAAACAAGTATCCTCATGCTTTACTGAGCCATAAACCATCAAGCCAATGGAAGTCTATCTTGTTTTCTAGGAATATATGTCTTTTGAGACATTCTGAGAAGAGCCCAAAATTATCTAGCTTTAAATGCAATTTAAAAAAAACCAAACAACAAAATCTCAGATGAGGTTTGAAGTCATTGTATTTATTGAATTTTATGTAGTTTAGCTCTAAAATCAGCTGGAAGCTGGTTACATTTCTTCAAATTTCTGCCTTCTACATTTTTAGTTCTATTTACATATTTTCTTCTGCTTCAAATTAATGTATTTTGGAGAACACTGTAAAGATATAGGAGAGTGACAGTGTTTCATTCCTAGAAACAGTATATTTGCATATGTTAAATCATAAAACTGTGTATTAATATTAAATGCAAAAGAAGTGTCTAAAAATACTTATAGTTCAGCCTAAGTGGCAAGTTAGGTAATCAGGGAAAACTAGATTAGCCCTTTGTAGCCTCCAGCTATGGCAGCTAGTTTTATTACTGGTCTAAATTTACTAACACCTTCCAGATATAACAAGTAAAATAGCAAAAAGAAAATTTGTTCTTCATTTACTAGACAAAATAGACATGCAAAACATAATCCTTGTAAAATAATATTAAATCCAATACTATGTCAGCATATAATACTGGAGTTCCATACACTGTTGAGTAGAAATAATATTTCACCTAATTCTGTCAAATATAAATCTTCTACAGTATTAAAATGTTACTTTCCTATCTCAGACAATACCATTCTTTCTAATCTGACCACCTTTTTAACGTCTTTGAGCCTTTCAACAGGCCAATTCTGTCTTCCTTCCAGGACTTTCAAGTTTTCAGTTGTTTTTACAAAATCTAGTGAATTAACTTGTATTAATACCCTCAAAATATGTTGAAAATTATCACTATACTTATTTAAGGCTTTTAGTTTATCACAGAAGGAGAGGGGAATGTGGTCCCAAACTGATAATACATTTCCTATCTACTTACTTCACAGAAGTTTGCGCTGTCAAGGGACCTGCCTGAGACTACTTGATCAGCAAAGGGTATACGCTCATGTGTTATTTTAGACTCTCCAAATCATATACAATATCTCAAGGCAGTGAAGAACTTTGGTTTTTCCATTGTTGAATAACAATGATATAAATATTAAATTTAGAATTGAAAATTTCTCTGCATCTCAAAACAAAAATTCTTATTTTTGATATATTCTGGAATTAGAAAGGAAAGGAAATTACAATCGAGACCATGGGTATGAAAAATGACAAATATCCATGCTGTTGGTTTTTACCTTGCTTCATTGCATAAAAAAAAATCTTCAGTACTGCATCCTTGATTTGAGTTACGGACTGTATCCAACCTGTTAATAGCAAGTTAATAAAGAAAGAATTGGAAGTACTTCTCGAATACTACTTTCAAAATTATTTCTTACAAAATCAAATATCAAAAAGGGAGGAAATTCAGTGCATGTATAAGTATTTTGCAGAAAATCACAATAAAAATGTTGGCAGAATTTCTGGATGGTTTCATTCTTTCATAGGCTTACCCATGAGCTTAACTTAAACTCATTGGGAAAAATGAGTTGTTTATGACTGTAAATCTAAATCTTCTTGCAGTAATGGTTATAATATCAAATTTCATTCAGAGAGAATTTCTTACACTTGGTATTTATAGGATGAGCATGTATAACATATTAACTTTTGTATGTCCATTAAAACAAACACACATTTAAATATTTGCATATGTATGAATACATAAGAAATCTTATTTCAAAATTTGGTAGAACCTCAGAAAGGAAATTGTTTATATTATTCCATTTGTACAACTGAACAGTGAAAAATGTAAGATGGAAAAATAGAAATGGTTAAAAGGAGCACGAGTTCTCTAAAACAGAAAATCTGAAGACTTTATTAATAACATTCTTACAGTTAGGATTAGTTTTATACATGCTGAAGTGATTCTCTACAGTATTTTATCATCTCCCTAGATTGTGAAGAGAAATATCTGAGACACTGAAAAAATGTAGGTTAGATGCATAGCACAGAGCCTGGGCCCACAGTCATCCAGACTGGACTATAGCTTTAGCAAGGGATGTTTTCTTTTGGGTCACACATCCAGATTTCCCAGAACACTAGGGATGGGACCGGTAGATTTCTATTCTATCTAAATCCAGCAAGAAGTTAAAACGTAGGTGAGCAATACTCTGAGGTTCTGTACCTATATTTTGGTGTCTTGGAAATAAATTTCCAAATTATCCTGGTTTGAGTTAGAACAGAAAAAATTCTGCTCAGTGATTTTAATTTTCAGTTAAGTCTCTTCTAAGTAACTGCGCTTTCTGAAACTAACAGCATATTTTCACAGACAGTGTCTGCTTCTAGAAGTGATAATGCTCAATGTTTATAGCTATTACTAAGAAGCAGTATACATAAAGGCTCTTGCTTATACTTGCTCCTGTGCAGATCAAGGTCACTGCTAAATCTTGTGTACCACATTGTGGGGTGCAGAAAGTAAAAGGTTGCACCTGTGGGGGGAAGCAGACAGGAGAGATGACCTTAAATCAGCCAGCCAGCAAGGTATTCCATCATGTATACATCACAGTCAGTATAAAGCTGAGGGATCATGAGGGTTAAACTCTCTTCTTCAATGGCTGGCATCTGAGAAGAACTCTGTTCTGCCTTTGATCCAGGTCCATGTATTCCTGAATCCAGTTCCAGAATCCAGCTCCTGAATCCGGTTCCCATCTGCCACTGAGTACAGTCTGGGACTTCTCCAGTGCCTGCTCCACAGCATCAGTGGTGACAGTGACACAACTGTCATCAGGAGGGTTGGGTTCAATATTGATTGTGTATATGTTTGTATATATTCCATTTTATCATTATTATTTTAATTAAAGCTGGTTTTGTTTTCTAATGCATAAGTCTCTCTCCCTTACTCCCTTTCTCTCCCCCTTTTGGAAGGAAGAGGAGTTAATAGACGGTGTCTGTCACTCATCTAGTGGTCAGCCCTACCTTAAACCTTGACACATATTATCATCTAAAAGCAGGTAATCTTGTACTATATAGCTAGCTTGTAGCTAACTGGCATAAAACCTAAACATATTAAGAATGCCCTCATTTCTCCTGAGTGCAGAGCTCCCAGCTTTAGCTTTACACCAAATATATCTGCCCAATTGGATTTAAAATATGTAGTCTACCTCTTAAAGGTGATGCTTCGATGAGGTTGGCTCACTTTTTAAGACACAGATAGCATCAACTGACTTTTGTGTACAAGTTTGAGGCTAAAGCATTTATCCAGAAAATGACATAAGTAGCTTCAGCTTTCATGCTGTTCTGAAGCGGCACAGATCCATGCAGCCCATTTTCTAGGAAACTGCATAAACCTTTAAGAGGGGAAAGGTTTGCCATTTGCTTTGAGGCACCTCTCAGTGATGCCAATTTGAGATTTACAGGAGTAAGGGAAAAAACAACCAACAAAAGCTTAACCCTACAATTTTACTGTTAGGACAGCAGTCATAAGCTTGGGATACTACTCTCATGACTGCTAATGTGTTATACGCTAGATGGTCATTGGAGAAAATCAGAAAGACAATTGAGAATACTGTAGCAGCAAAATGTTTCTTCCAAATTACACAGGCATGAAGCCACAGTTTCAAGCTTGTACATGTTGGGGGGTTTTGTGTTTGTTTTGTTCTTTTGGGAGGGTTTTTTTGGTGGTTGGTTTTTGGGGGGGTTTTGGTTTGGTTTGGTTTATCGTTTTTTTTTCCCTGGGAAATACTGCTTGTTTCCTAGTTACACAGTGATTCATTTTCAAGATCACAGAGATCATCTCTTTTTGATCCTTCTTTACCTTTCTTTCTTGTTATTCATTTAGTATCTTAGTGGTTATATCAAGCTTCTGGGAAATGCTTTAGTTATCATCTCTTACAGAAAAAGCGGGTCACAGCCCTATCTCCCTTATTTTTAAATGGAAATGTATCATACATTACCACTTTTTTGGACAGTATTACTGCCTCTTTTTGGACAATTATTCTGAGCATTATTAGCCAAGCACAGAGACATGCAAACAAGCAGGATATACACAGTTTACCAATCCAATATAGTTATTTATTAGCTACTACACAAAAAAGACAGCAAAAATTTTGCAAGCTGTCAAGCTGGGTACTGGTGTTCTCACCATCCCCATGAGCTGTCTTTGCTGGACAGCAGGTGACATCCGGGAGGGGGTGGGGTGGCTCCCATGGCTCCATCCAGTAGGTTCTTGGCATTATCTAGCTGCTGTCTGCTCCAGCTTCATTGACACTAGATGCTGATGGCCCAGTCTGAATCCCTGACCACTCCTGGATGGGACAGACCCTGCTGCCTGGCCTCCCTGGCTTTGGTTGTTTGGGCTTTTATAACTTTCCTTCTGATTTTTTTCCTCATGAATACTTGAGCTACTAAGGGTCTTGTGCCCCCAGTCCCACCACCACCTGTTCCTATGACTTCCTCATCTCCATGAACACTGTCTACCTCTCTTTCTCAGCAGCCTGAGACACAGTTATATATCAGAGCTGAATGAGAGCTGGGCCCTGCATCCCTGGTGCACAGGCAGCTAAACCCTGACACAAAGGAACTTAACAGTGGGGTTATGATATGGTCAAAGGTTTTGTCCTAATTCTTTTGATAGAGTCCAGGAACCTCTCTGCATCATCTGAATCACAGTGATCATTTAGCAGAAAAAAGCTGTCTACATGACCTGGTGTGGTTTGTGCTGTGAAATCCCGGCTATTTATAACTGAGACATTCAGGGCCAAAATATAGGCTCTGACTTAAATTTGAGTTAAGAGCTTCAGCAAGAAGACATTTGTTCTTGATTGCTTTCTGAGAATTGAACATCTAGTGCCTGCTCAGGTCTCATCAGTCTTCTCAGCCTCACCTGAAGCATTTAAAATAGAACATCCGCAGAAGTTAGGTGCTGAAATCCCAAACTATGACCAGGGGTAATAGATCAAAACTAGAGGCGGGTAGTTTCAGATTAGACATTAGGAAGAAGTTCTTCACCATGAGGGTGGTGAGACACTGGAACAGGTTGCCCAGAGAGGTGGTGGAAGCCCCATCCCTGGAAGTTTTTAAGGCCAGGCTGGATGGGGCTCTGAGCAATCTGATCTAGTGGGAGGTGTCCCTGCCCATGACAGGGTGGTTGGAGCTAGATGATCTTTAAGGTTGCTTCCAACCCTGACAATTCTATGATTCTATATAAGTCTGCTTAACAACCACATAATCTTTCCATGCTGACTTACATTTCATTCTGAAAGTTCCTTCAGCTCTCTTTGTGTGAGAGGTGCCAAACTGTCCAGATAAATGGTCAGCTCTTTTCACTGCTCCATCTGTAAAGAAGAGAGACTTTGTCTCCTATTGATCTCTGAGTAACACATACTCTTTGCGCACTGAGGGTCTGCTATGTCTGAAAAAAACAGTTACTAGTTTAGAACACAGTTGTCACAGTTATTGTCCATCTTTAGCACATCACTAATGTGTTGCACAGTTACATACCAACAAATTCTTCATCAGTTTGTTACACCATAGCAATACATTTTATGTGGTTCAATAGAAAACAAGTTATATGGAAAGCTAAGTGTTATTTCTAGTCTAACTAAAGTCTTAACAGTCCAGTTAAGTGTTATTATTGCTTGAGTTACAGTGACACTAATTTTTATAGCTTAAATTTCATACAGTTGATATGATATATATATCTCAGACTTGAAGTAGTGACACAGCCTTCTAGGCTCTGAGATCATTGGCTTCGGATCAGGGAATCATCAGCATCCCTAGTGCTAGGAAGAACATTGTGGTGGTGTTATGCTGGTTCAGCCATCATCCTTTTATGCTGCCTGATCACACAGGCCAACACTGAACTCAACAACATCCCCAGAGAACTCTTCTTCCAAACAGTCCTGCCATAGGTTCCTGTGGGACCAGCTCCTCCACTGCCCACTGTGGTGCCAGCATTGCCTGCTGGACACAACTGACAGAGATTGTTCCCTCAGTGGCCCTTCACATGGAAGGACACCACTGGGAGAGCTCAGCAAGATGCAACCAGCCCCAACAGTAGCCATGCTCAACAGAAAGCTCCTCCAACTGATCAGCTTCTGGTTAAAGTAGCCCTGGCCTTGCCCACCACCCCAACCATGACCACCTGGGTGAGGGCAGAGTCACAGAGACACAGGTGGGACAGGTTCTGCCTCTGGAACATGAAGCCAATAGGGAAAACAGAACATCCAGCTAGATAGTGACTCATCTACAGGTCAACTCCAACTTGGGGCCCACAACTCAGGCCCCAGCACTTCAGGTGGGGACAGCTGGTTTCTTCCTCTTTATTCTAGGATTCATTTAGGGTTATTTTTATGCATTTGCCACAATTCCACATTACATCCAAGCTTACTCTATATGGTTTGTTTTACAGCAACTCAGATACTTATTCTTTGTTTTCTTTGTTAGGCCTAAAACTGATTTTACATAGCTCTCAAGAATGACTCCTGATAATTTCAATGATTCACTGATGAAATGCTTGTATCCTTGGAGACCCCAGCACAGGCCTGTGCTCATATATTTGCAGCTTCTGCTATCATCCCATTCCTGTACTACTCAATATTGTATTTTACTCTAAGGTCCTAGATAGTTCATGCCACTCTGAATAACCGATTGTTAGTACTAACTGCTAGTTACAAATACAAAATAGATATATGTATAACATTCTTACACCACTCAATTACATAAAGCAAAAGCTAAACTAAGTAGGTAATAGTCACCTGGTTGTTGGATGACTGCTGTTATAGTTAAAGAAGGCTAATGAAGCTCCTGGCAGGTCAAACTCAGATAAAGCCTCTGAATCTTGAGGCCTTAGCACACAGTCTGTTACAAGCAATAGCAGCACTGTATTTCCGAGGCTATGCACAGTACACTCACTTAGAAACAACAGGTATATGGCCTTACTAATTTTATTCTAAGTGGACCAAAATACTCCAACAGATGAATCTGAGCAGCATGCTTCATTGGAGCATCTCATAGATTTCTTTAATCATTTATTTCTTTTGGTTAAGTTTAAGGGTAATGCCTTAACTTGAGGCTGCTGGGAAAAGTTATTGCATGGGTTTTTACCTATCTTGTATTCAGAATATCACGTCAGTGTCCTTGTGGACTCTAGAATTGAAAAGTATCATAAGTCATGATTTCTTTTTTTATCTAAATTTGACTGGATACCAAATAATGAATACTGGTTTAGTACGTTTAGCTCAGGAAAGACTTAGTAGAATTTTAAAAGACTCATAAAAAAGAAATAAGTCATTCCATGTAAAGAGTGATTAAATAAGCTAGTTTTGTTAGGAGGCAAAACAGGCTAAAAATAATTGAGGTCTATAAAAATCACTATTGTCATAAAAGTTGATTTTTGTCTGTCTTTTCAAATGGAAGTAGAATTGCAAACACCAGCTGAAAGAAGTGGGTTAAAAACTAGAAAAATGAAATGACTCCTCAAATAACATGCAGTCATCAGCTCTGGAGCTCTTTGTCATCTTGTTGCTGCTGAGGTTTATTCAGGGTGAAACTGGGACAGGTCATAAAAGAGAAATACACAAAGGCCTCTGAAGTACATTAAATAAAACAAAAGTAATGTCGTGTTATTTAAGTTTATTCTCTTCCCTAGGTGTGAATTTTTAGAACAGTTGGAGACAGGATACTGAATGAGGTTGGCTTTTCCTCTGACCAAGTAAAACAGACACTATATGTAGGGATTTTTTTCCAGTGTTTCTAGTAGCTTTACTCTAGGTTGTGTTTTGTTTATCCTACAGCTGTTATGGCACCTAGGCAGCACATTCTTAGTTTGGGGATTTTGTCTGACAGTCAAACACTTGCAAGCATTGTTGCATCAAAGCTTATTTACCTGAAACTTCAAAAGACCATCACAATAATGGATATTTTCTGTCTAACTGTCAATAAAGTAATAAAATATCTATTTATAGGATCACAGTATCATTTAGGTTGGAAAGGACCTTTAAGATCATTGAGTTCAACCATTAACCTAACTCTACCAAGAGTCCACTGCTAAACCATGTCCTTAAGCACTATATCTGTATGACCTTTAAACATGTCCAGAGATGGTGATTCAACTGCTTCCCTGGACAGCCTATTCCAATGCTTTATAAGTTTCATTGAAGAGATTTTTACAAATACGCAAACTAAACCTCTCCTGGTGCAACATGAGGCCGTTTCCTCTTGTCCTATTGCTTGTTACTTGTGAGAAGAGACTGTCACCCACATCTCTACAACTTCCCTTCCAGTAGTTGTAGAGAACGATAAGGTTGTCTTGAACCTCCTTTTCTTCAGACTAAATAGTCTCAGTTCCCTCAGATGCTCCTCATAAGACTTGTTTTCTAGACCTTTCATCAGCTTTGTGGCCCTTCTCTTGACCCGCTCCAGCACCTCAGTGTTCTTATTATATTAAGGTACCCAAAACAGTACTCAATGTATGGCCTCACCAGTGCCAAGTACAAGGGGATGCCACCTGGACATGCTGCTGGCTCATATTTAGCCAGTTTTTGATCAGTACTCCCAGGCACCTTTCCGCTGGGCAGCTTTCCAGCCACTCTTCCCCAAGCCTGTAGTGTTGCATAGGATTATTGTGGCCCAAATTCAGAACTTGACACTTGTTGAAGCTCATACAGTTGGCCTTGGCCCATCAAGCCAGACTGTCAAGATCCCCCTGAGGAGCCTTTCTACCCTCAGACAGACAAACACTTCCTCCTAACTAGGTGTTATCTACAAACTTCCTGACAGCAGATTCTATCTCCTCATCAAGATCATTGATAAAGTTAGTAAAGATACTTGTCCTAGTATTGAGCCCTGGGGAACATCACCTGTGACCAGTAACAAACTGGATTTAACTCCATTCAGCATCACTCTTTGGGCCCAGCAGTCCAGACAGTGTTTTACCAGGCAGAGCGTATGCCTGTATGTACATCTCCAAGCCATGATCAGACAGTTTTTTTTCAGGAGAATGCTGTGAGAAACAGTGTCAGAGGCTTTACTGAAGTCCAGGTAGACAACATTCACAGCCCTTCCATCATCAACTCAGCACATCACCTTGTCATAGAAGGAGATCAGGTTTGTCAAGCAGGACCTTATTTTTTCATTAATTTCAGTAAGACATTCAAATTATTTCAATTTCACACCAAAAAGGAGGAGAAAAGTTATAAAGTAAAGATGAAATAAGATGGGGGAAATGGAAAATATGTTTGTGCTGACATAGAGTGAAAAAATTTCTACCTCAAGAAAGTGTTTACTATAACTGTGAGTCTAGAGGTTAGCAGCAAAATTGTTTCTATTTAAATTTCAGGTGCTCAGCAGCATATTCTTCATTCGTTTAATACACAGAGTTTTTAGCAGTGATACCAGTGAGCATTTCACACACAGCATAAAGCTGCATATGATGTAGAGGTTCACGCTACGCATAAAAGGTCTATCACATATAGCAGAAAAAAAAGAAAACCAAACAGGTGTCCTGGGTTTGCACACGTAAAAAGTATGATTAGCTTATTTTTATGCCAAGATCCAAAGAGACTGTTTTCCAAGCTGAGAGTTACTTCCTTATTGTCCTGATAGGGATCCAGAACTAGGAGGTAACTAAACAGATGAATCTATGATGAAGACCAGTAAGAACGTCTCTGAAGTAAAGCACTCCCATCATGTCCCTGAGGGAAGTCTGTCAATTTAGATGTATTTTTCTTTTCCTTATTCCTCCCCTTCCACTTCTTTCTTCCACTTCTTTCTTCTTTTTTCTCTGTCCCTTCTCTCCTTCCATCCTCTTTTGCCTGAACAAAAAGTTTCCTTTTTCTTTCTTTTTTTTAATAAATACAGGTAAGAAACTCTTACAGAATAAAAAAGAACTTGCATGGAGGATACTACTTTCTTTTTTTTTCCCAAAAACTACACAACATTTTTTTAAAGGAAATAGTCAAATATGCACTGCTGTAGAAAAAAGGATTATCATTTTTCAGAAAAATTTATCTCATTTTATCTATCTCACATTCTAGAAAAGACTAATTCTTCATGAAAATCAGTATCAACTTATTCTGCTAATTGTATTTATAGAACTGAGGAAAGTACTTTATAGTTTATTTTAACAGTAATGAGATAAAAATACAGAGTAAATGTAAATATGAAGCTTGATCTTGTAATACAAAGGTCTATAATTCAAAGCAGATACCTGTGATATTTGCACATTGTTTTCCATGCTTTTATTACAAAGGTAGAAGGATATTTTTTGTATTATTTTCTTCTATTGGAAAAATGAAAAGGGATGGACAATGGGCAAAAAGTATTTCTAACCCTTAATGCTTTTGAAGATATTCTCGGAAATATGTGTGACTTTTTTCCCCCATGCAGTTACAACAATTTATTTCACATTACTGCTTTTGTTCACTATAACGTGCAATAGAAACATGCCTGTCTTAACTACTGTAGTCTGATGTAATATACCTTTTAGCTTTTTTTTCTGTTATCTGAAGAATGGTGAATCTTCACATGTCTAATAACACCTAAAAGGTAAATCAGAAATTGCAAGTTTAAGAGCTGCTAAGTGCAAACTTACACAAAATGCAATTTCTAGAGTTCAAAGTCTGCCCTTCTTGCTTCTAGTGAATCATAAGTTATTCATGGTCTCTCGTGACACGTTGTTATTCATGCTAGTCATGGTGAGAAGGTAATGCACTTTCGTTCGTAGAATTTTCAACTGGCTTTTTGTTCTCACTTTAAGCCAGTCCTTTGAAGTCAAAGGAACGTTTCTATTAAACTTAATTGTCATTGGATCAGGGCTTCTGTGACTAAAAATCTGGTAGAATAGGACAAAAGACAAAGGCAATTATAATGGCATTGAGCAGGGGTTTATCAGTGTTTTATAAACTCAGAAAAGATTAGCTAAATGCACATGGTCACTTCTTCCATTGAAATAATTATCTAGTATTAAAGTAAATAATCATCTTAATAACATGTTGATCACTGAGTGTATTCTGTCTTCATTACTTTCAGATTTCAAAGGTTATTTGAATAAAGCAAAATAAGAATCAATCTTTAATACCTTAAGTTCTGTTCTGTTAATTTACTAAATCAAGTAGCCAGGTAAAATGCACAAAACACCTTCATCTTCCTATGCAAATTAAAACAGTCATTTTGGTTCATTGAGATAAAATTGTTGCCAGATTTCTCACTGCAGAGGTATCAGAACAACAGAAGGTGATTCACATTTCATGTAGGCTAGATGTACAATTTTCCTTTTCATTACAGAGAGATACAGTGTCTAGGGCACCTAAACCTCTAACTTAGGTTCCCCAAGTAAGAGATTAAATTATGTGGCTTGAATGAAGCTTTGAGAGTTAGCTTCATAACTGAGACTGAAGTGAGCAAAAGATTCAAAACAATTATAAATTACTGAAACCAGCCAAGGCTGAAACTTTTGGTAACAATGGTTTACAACAGTGGTACCTGGAGAAAAGGGATAGATGTGATTCAAGGTATATGGAAGGTACCAGGAAATCCCAATATGGTAAGGCAATCATAGGTGAAGACATACGAGGCACTTTAGAGGGAGTAAATAAGTCTCCTGGAAGGCTTCCTAGAAGAAAAGATAATGGAAATACTGGTAGAAACTGAAAGGATAGTAAGACTGTGTAAATTATTACACTAAGTCTCCCACCAATACCCTTATGACAAAGTTACCAGTTAAGAGTCAATGGGCATTGAGGAAGAGCTGTGCAGTGTCTGCTTCATGATTCCATTAACATGTCTTCAAAAATTATTAGAAGAAAAAGACAGTCACATAGAAGACAGTAGCTGACTACTAGCCTACAGCTTCTAAGACAAGATGTTTATCTGCATGCATCTGCAACTACTATTTTATATTAAAATAAGAATTTTACCTGTGTGTTAAAAAGAAAACCAACACATAGCAAACAATCACAAGACTGGTACACAGTTGCTTAAAAGTATTGTGGTGGGTTAACCTTGGCTGAGCACCAGGTGCCCACCAAGCCACTCTATTACCCTCCCTTTCCTTCCCCTCTCCCTCCTCAGCAGAGCAAAAACAATAGGGTGGAAAATAAGATGAGAAACAAAAAGTAGTTTAATAATAACAAAAGCAACAAAAGCAACAGCCAAGCAAATCTGCGCTCAGAAGCAAAGGAAAACAAAGTTTTATTCTCTACTTCCCATCACTAGGTGATGTTTGGCCACTCCATGGGAAGCAGGGCTCCAGGATGCATAGCAGTTGCTCTGGAGGACAATGGAACGCCCCCCCCCTCCTCCTCCTTCTCCCTAGCTTTGTAGCTGAGCTGACGTCATATGGTATGGAATATCCCTTTGGTCAGTTTGGGTCAGCTGTCCTGGTTATGTCCCCTCCCAAGATCTTGTCCACCCCATCCCACTGGGGGGATGAATGTTGGGAAGAGCTGTGTGAGTCTTGTTCAGCAGTAGTCACAACACGGGTGTATTATCAGCACCCTTCTAGCTCCCAGCACAAAACACTGCTGCTATGTGGAAAACCAGCTCAGCCAGACCCACTACAAGTATAAACTTATATATTCAATAAAATAAGTACATAAAAGTGCAGTTAATTAGACTCTTAATATCACCATAATCTTTTGTCAAGGAAGAATTATTGGAAAGCACAGAAAAATCTAAAATCCATTAAGGTCTTTGCACAGTCTTAAAAATTGCTGTGGTTGGCCTTCTTCACCTGTTTTTATTAGCTATCCCTGTAGCCTCCCTGCTACCAAAACCTTGCCACAAAAACCCAATAAAACTTCTCTTCAGATTGTATTTTATTTTTCTTGCAAAAGTCTGCAATTGGAACATATGCAATAGACTCATGTCTTCTCTCAGTAGTTTTGGCCACATGTACTCTTCTTATGGATTTTTAAGAATTCTTATTTTCACATAGAGATGGAACAAAGCAGACAACTATTTCTCTGCTTCTCCAGATTTTTTCTAAGTTGCATATAATTATAACTTTAAGGATTTTATAATGCTTTCTGTTTAGTCCATAAACAATTCCTTCCTGGCAATTAATCTTAAATTTGTGTTTGTTTTATATTAATCCTATTTTACTGCAATTGTCAACTGTAATTTGTAAAATACTTCTAAGACCTTTTTGAGTCTTCCCTGCATCACGTACCTTGGTTAAGTAATTTAATACTTAAAATTATAAAAGTACAATTAAAAAAGATTTGTATTGTTAAGGATACATTTAACCTGATGTTCTGCTTGATGCTTAGGGTGGGTCTTTGGTTGCATTATATTTTATCATAATATCCATTTGTTTTCTTGGAATGCTCATTAATCTCTATGAATTTGTTACTACATCAACACAAACTGCATCACTCAGTGCAGTAATTATGTTTGTGTGGAAAACCGATCCATCTTTTAAAAGAATTGTCTTATTTAAGTCAGTGAATGGATGTAGGACTGCAGATCCCATGAGCGCCTGGGGTGGCTGCCACCGGAAGCCGGGAACCGGAAGTCGGAAGTCGTGTGAATGTGGGATATAAAACTGGAGGAAAAAACAAAACCTGCCCTTTTTTCCTCCTGCACCACACTGAAGGACACATCACCGTGGCTGTTGCCTCAGAGAGTCACCAGGCCGTGCCCCTCCCCATCCTTGCGGTTGTGCACGGTCTCCGTCTCTCTCTCTCCCTCTCTCTCTCCACGCGCGTGCGCACACTGGTGATCACTCAGTGGGACCACACCTGCCGGGCGTGCTCATTTAGGTTGGAAAGGACCCTTAAGAGTCCAGCCATTAACCTGGCACTGTCATGTCTGCCATTAAGCTATGTCACTAAGCACTACGTGTACATGTCTTCTAGATACCACCAGGTGACTCAATCACTTCCCTGGGCAGCCTGTTCCAAAGCTTAAAAACTCTTTCATTGAAAAAATTTTTCCTAATATCCAACCTAAACCTTCCTTGGCGCATCTTGAGGCCATCTCTTCTGTCCTATCATTTGCAACGTGATGCACATCGTTACATCCTCCTTTCAGGTAGTTATAGAGAGCAATAAAGTCTCCCTTCAGCCTTCTTTTCTCTAGGCTAAACAACCCCAGTTCCCTCAGCTGCTCCTCATAAAAAATAGTTCTTCCTTTTTGAGGAAAACTGTGGTACACCAATCATTGATGGAAATGTAAGCATGCATAACTTCAGTAATATTTCTTCCTTTTCATTTCCTCTTTCATTTCACTCCTTCCCTTCCTTGCCCTCCCCTCCCCTTTTCATCTATGGTAACATACATAAATGATCTAATTAAATTTCAACTATTACCTTTTGCTTCATCTGTTATATTTAGCCTCACAAAATGTGAGAATTCTGTGTTCAAATCTATAAGGTCTAGAGGATCTTGGCCTCGCTTTTGTACTTTCTTAGATGTACTTTTATAATTCAAGGGAAAGAAGGAAGGGAAAAAGGAGAGGTAGGGAGTGAGGTGGGGTGGGGAATAGGGAGAAGTGAGGGGAGACAGAGAGGGATAAGGAGAAGGAAAGTGAGAGGGAAAGAACTGATAGAATTGAATTAATCTAGCTGAAGTATGCTACCTGTACTCCACAGCTACCTTATATTTTTTTTTCTTCATTTTCACTAAATTTTCTTCCTTTTCCTTACATATATACGCATGTACGGTGTAATCATGTCATAAATTCAGAATCTCCAGAGGATTTTTGAAGATCCTAGACAAATGGAGATGGCTGATGATCAATTTAAGAAATCATGACCACCTCTTCATGGCATATCAAAACCGGTAAGTTTATCCCTCCTGGAATATGTTTGTGCTGAAATGTTAGACATCTGTGTTGCACAAGCTGCCTCTGCTGACTGAATGGAGCTGTTCACTGTTGTTCAGTTGAATTTGGCTTACTGTTTCCAGCAGCACATGAGCCTCCAAGGCACTTTATTGAATAGCTGCCCTATCCTCACTTGTAACTCAGCTACAGAGATTAAAGCTGACTGCTATATCTGCATATGCTGCTCCAGACATGGCTCAACATTGTGGCGAGCAAATCGCTGGTGTAAGGATCAGCTTCTAAAAAGCATATATCAACCACCTCATCTCTCTTATCTGGACAATCCCTTGAGTATTTGAAGTATCATATGTTCTATAAATGGCACATGCCAATGCCAGTAATACACAGGATTTTAGCAAAAACACTAATCAGAGAACAGAGTGAGGAAGAATGATAATGTACATTAATAATCACATTTCTAGTCTAACATACACCTCTCCTGGTCTAGCTTTTTATGTAGACATTCCCCCTTTGGCTGAGAGAGTGCATCTGTTTTTGTTAGTCTCCTTATTGTGCACAGCGTATTTTACAAACCAAGCAATTAGAAATTAGAATTTTCTCTTGATGTGCTGATGCTGTGATGACTTGTGATTGGAATAAGATATTGTGCAATTAATAGTTTGTTCTAAAATTATATCCAAGAAAAAGAAACACATATTCCCTCTCTGAATGTAATTAGAATGAGTCTTGTATCTTTTCAGGAGGGAAAAGAAGAGTGCCTCCCCCTGCACACACATTCTAATTACAAATTAATCCGGTAGCTGAGAAAAATTTAAGTATGCAAAATTAGGTCACTCTGATAATAAGACTGTTTTTCTTGAAGCTCTTATTTGTAAACCCCTTTTTGATTAGGGCTGTTGTAGGGACTGTGTCAATGAATGATTCTTTTCATCTCTGCTTGTTAAAATGAGTATGAACTTTTAATTCAGAAGCAGACCTCACTTTATTTATGCCTGTCTTTGCCACTACAGTTGGGTTCCTGTAATCTACTCTCTATCACCATTTGAAAATTGAAGTCAGTCTAGAAATTAACATCTGTTTTCTACAACCACCAAGTAACATTCCAGTTTGCAAGCTGTACTACCGGTAGTCTGATCGGTGGAGTCAGTAGGATTTTGATTTGAGAAAAATTCTTATTCTAGATTTTTAAAATGTCAAATGTTTCAAATTTGACCCACTTAACTCTACTTTTTACATTTTGGTAAAGGGTTTTGTAGTCTCAGAATAAAGAAAATCAAGTTTTTAATAATTTATATCATAATACCTCTTTTTTCTGCTAAGTGATCAGACAACAATGTGGCTATTTCAACAGTTGTGGACTTGATCCAGCTACTGAAAGAAAAGAAATGTGATAAGTGTCTTTGAGTGCAGGATGAAATTTTGTGGTTTTGGAAAGTACTGGAAATAGTTTTTATAAAGAGATAAATTTAATTTGTATATACAAAAATAATTTGAATAGATCAAAACTTCTTTTATGGTCATTAGAAAAAAATTCTTTATAACACTCTTCCTTCTCATTGTGAGAAAGCCATTTATACTAGTGAGGTGAATCTGTCTGGCTGCTTCTGTTGGTTGACTTCAGTGTCTAGAAATCTAGCCAAGATAGAAAGGTTATTAGTGGTTGGATGCGATGTCATTCCAGGTGGCTAACAATGTGTAATATTTCATTAATATTAACATAGCTGATGTACAGAATAAAAATATTCAAGGCAATATTTACTCATTAAATGTATACAATTGTCAAAATTGCAACTATTCCTGCATAATACATGAGAAATATTGTGTTTACCAATTTAAATATTTGGTTAGAAAACTGAAGGTTCACCTCTTAGATTGTGTATAAAACTAGTTAAGAAGGAATAAGGAAATATAAGAAATAAAAAAAACCCAACAAACCTCTTTGTTTAGATAGTTCAGATTTATTACTGCTATTATGCTAGTTTGCCACATCTGCTGATGTATATACCATTAATTTTGTTATCAAATTGGAGTAGCTGGAGGCAGACAGCCAATCAGCAAACTCATCTAATAGTGAAGTGTAATTTATAAATACAAAGGATAGTACTGTTTCTCCAGCATACTAGAAATACTTAATAAATAATTGTCAAAGGTACAAATGTGCTTAAGGAAGATATCTACTTTTCTGACATAAAAGCTTTCTTTTGTCAGATATATTCTAAGTGTATATATAAATTTACATTTGAATTTAAGTATAAGATGTTATTTTTTATCTTCTTAGAGACATACATATACATATACAGAAGAATCATTGTTCAATTGTAGTCAGGTTTTTGTCTTTGCAAATATTATTTTCCTTCAGTGTAAACATGTGTTCTAAAGCTGAAAAATATTTTAAAAGACAAAATAAAAAAAAAATAAAGTTGAGGAGATTATAGATTACTGGAATATACAAACTGGGCAAAATGGTATTGTAATAAGGTTACCGGAAATCTTGCAATGGATTTCATTTTGATGTATTTGATATGCTGAAGGTAGCTGTATAGGAAATATTCTACAGTATTTGTCCAGTGTATTTGTTCTTGTTGACTAAAACTGCTACAGAGCATCTTAGAGTCACTATGCGTGTGTAAATATCTGCATTAGATCACACGAATCCCAGTGTATGAGTCTGTGTTTTTCGCATAAGACTTTGAATTGTTTGGGCATTTTTAGCCAGATTGGACAGAGGGTATGATGACTCAACAGTCATAATTATAATTATAATATTGAGATAAGTTGTTTTTATTATTGCCATCTAGACAGACATAGACAAGCTCAAGAAAAGGGTCCATGAGGTTCAACAAGGCCAAGTGCAAGGTTCTGCACCTGGGTCCAGGCAATCTCTGATATCAATACAGGATGGGGGATGAAGGGTTGAGAGCAGCCCAGTGGAGAAGGACTTGAAGATACTGGTGGATGAAAAGCTGGACATGAGCCTGCAATGTGCACTTGAGGCCTAGAAAGCCAAATGTATCCTGGGCTGCATCAAAAGAAGCGTGGCCAGAAGGTCAAGGGAGGTGATTCTACCCCTCTACTCCATTCCTGTGAGACCCTTCATGGAGTACTGTATTCAGCTCTGGGGCTCCCAGCATAGTAAAGACATGGACCTGTTGGAGTGCATCCAGAGAGGGCCACAAAAATGATCAGAGGGCTGGAACACCTCTCCTGTGAAGAAAGGCTGAGAGAGTTGGGGTTGTTCAGTCTGGAGAACCGAAGGCTCCAGAAAGACATTAATACAACCTTCAAGTACTTAAAGGGTGCCCATAAGAAAGATGGGAACAATCTTTTTAGCAGAGCCTGTTGTGACGAGACAAGGGGTAATGATTTTAAGCTAAAAAAAGGTAGATTTAGACAAGATATAAGGAAGAAATTTTTTACAATGAGGGTGGTGAAACACTGAAACAGGTGTTTCACAAGCCCAGAGATGTTGTAGATGTCCCATCTGTGGAAACATTCAAGGTCACGTTGAAAAGGGCTAAACCTGATCTACTTGAAGGTGTCCCTGCTCATTGTGGGGGGACTGGACTAGATAACCTTTAAAGGTCCCCTCCAACCCAAACTACTCTATAATTACATATAGCATTTAAGGTAGAAGACAGAGTAACTAAAGTACCAAGTTGCGGGAAAAAAAAAGGCTTATATGGTGTGTATTTATACACCTCCTGTATCAATCAATTTTGAATCTTTTACATATTTCAAATTCATCTATAAATATATGTACGTATATGATTAAGTAGGAGAATGAGATCTCAGAGATAATTATTTTCTTTTGCAAAGCTTGAAAAATGGAAGGTAGGTCAATATTTTGAATCAGGGTTCAAATGTTCATATTTCCCCTCCATCTCTTTCAATTCCTGCCACTGATTTCTGAAATGGCCTGAACATTATAGCTAAAATGCATTGAAGGAATATGTTATGGTAAAAGCAAACATCAGACAGTAACAGGTAGTCAATCATCCTAGTAGCTATAGCCTTCAGGAAACTTGGCTTCAACTTTTCCATTTCTCATAGATTTTTATAAGAAAACAAATTATTACTAAAAAACCCTAATCTCAGTTCCAGTATTCCCACTAGGAACAAGTAAAGAAGCCAAGTAAATTAACACTAAACAAAAAATGTTTTATTGAGAATAGAGAAAAAAAAATTAACTTCATCATTATATTACATGGGCAGTATTTTAAAATAAATACAGATGGTAATGCTTGAACCCCTAAACACGTGAACTAATTACACTGATATAACAAAGATGTTTCTTATTGGATCAAACTCCAATGCTATGATAATATGGTGATAAATATAAGGTGGTGTTTTTTCACAATAAATTAACAGAAAATCCAAGTTCAAGATTGTTTTGTTGTTTTTGTTGTTTTTTTGTTTGTTTTTTTTTTAAATTATGATTAACTACATTACCATGTAGGCATGTATGCCTTTACAGTTATGAAAAAAATCTTAAACCATTAATCATATTAATGTTTTACAGAGAGATAATGCAATTCAGTGAATAATACATTGGAGGACTGAAATAATACTGTCTAAACTTTTTTTCTCTCACTTTTCCACATTAGACATGATATTTACCCTCTTTGTGCTTCAGACTCCACGGCTTTAAAAATGGGAATCCATGGATCAAAGCACTCAGTATTACAACAGTCGTTCTTCGGATGTTGAGTGATTATGTGTTTGTAATTCTACTGCCTTCAACCAGATTTCCCACAGCAAAAGGCTTCAATATCTATCACACAAAGGACAAAAAACTTTGATATGTTCTATTAAATTCAAAGGGACATAGAAATTGCTAATACTATGTCTGTAACAAGGCAATAAAGAAAACTAGTAAAAAAAATAAGGGAGAATGAGAGGGCAGTGGAAAAATGCTTTCAGGATGGCTGGATGCAGACAAACATATACAAATAAAGGTACTGATATACAGGTTGTTGATGTTTATTGCATTGTTGCTAATATGTATTAGAAAGAGATGTTGAAAGCTGGTGGTAGAAGTCAGTAGAAGACAGGAATTTAAACAAAAGTGAAATATTGAAGTTTAATAAGTTTGTAATGGAAAGCACATTGAATATGTCTCCTTGCAAAATTCATCAGTCCCATGGGGAAATCCTTTGGCCCATAGGCAAGGTCAGTTCACCATGTACGTGAAGCAGCTTGCAACTGTAATGTTTATGGCTAGCTTCTGCTAGAGCAGACTGGTCATGTCCACGCTATCTAACACTTGGTATTGGGAATATTTAGGTCATGTTGACATCCCTATGACACTAAGAGTTATTGTATTTTCTTTTTATTTTGTTTCATTTTATTTTGGTTTTTCTTCCATTCAAAGTATCCAAAATAGTTTGAAAATTATGTTACAGTCAGTCACCAAACTGTGCTTTTTATAGCCTGAAAGTGATGGTATATTTTGCATGTACTAGCTTACGATATAAGACCTTATAGTATATGTCAGGGGATATTAAGATGGCCACCATACCCCTTCTCCTCTTGGGCTGGCAGAGGCAGAAGATCACTAGTGAAGCACACACACAACACTCTCTGAGTTCACAAGCACATGCACATTCGTGGATCCCTTGAAAAACGACAGAGCCTCTCTCCCCACTCAGCACCCCTGCCCAGATCCCAGACCCTCTTACACGCACCACGAGTTCCCTGCTCACCATGTGGTCCATCTCAGTACTTGCTGCAAACATGCGGCACTCATATACTTGTTCCACAGGCACCCCATACTCACAGATCCTCCTAAATATCAGCATGGCCCACCTACTGCCTGATACCCCTGCCTGGACCCAAGGCACCCATACCGACTGGCGACTCCAGGCTGAATTTTCCTAGTGAATACACCCGCACACACCATGCACAGCAGGATAGGGGAAGATGCAGACACTCACACACGGAAGAGCCAGCACCAAGCACACTGGATGTGGCCCATGGTTCTGCTCCATCCACCAGCACTGAGATCCTCACTCCCCCTTCTCCTGCACATTGCCCCATCAGTTGGCACAGTTCCACCAACCCTGCTCAACATCCTGTACCCCCAGGTTTGCAATCCTCATACCTTGCAAAGTGCTGGCTTGCCTGCAGTCTCTTGATAGCTCATCAATTAGTGGAACTGGCCAGCTTTGTTTCTGGTTATTTTTTGTTAACTTTAATTGGTCAGGTTTTATGTGTCTAAGTGTTTGTGTCCCTCCTTTCCTTATCCTCCCAACTGAAAAAATAAACATGCAGACATCCCACATGCTTTTACCAATTTGTGCTACTGACCAAGTTTGTTCTTGTCATGATATTCCATGTCATATGTTGGCCAGATTTGTCTCTGTGTTCTGGTTTGTGTCCTATTTCTTTATCAGGAGCAATGAAAAGACTAAGATTCAAGAGTGAAATGGGAGTCTAAGATGAGAGTATGTGATTTGTTTGTGACTGATAAAAGGACTGAATCAGTCCAATTTTCCAGTTATAGCAGAACTAGAATTGGATTATAAATGTCATTGGAACGTGTAAGTGATAAAGTTTGAACTTAACATTGATTCCCAGAGAGGCTCTATCTAAATTGTGTTGGAGAAGACTGTTTGCAAATCCCTTAGCAATGCATGTGCCCTAGTTACACCCTGAAAGTATTCTCCAAAAAAAAACCTTTAGGAAGATAGGAAATACTGCATAGCGAGCTGCCTTCTGAACAAAATTCTCATCAAAATGCCATGCAGCCCCTGCAGAGACATGGCTGGACACAGAAGAAGAACAAACATTGCCCTAGACACCTTCCTCAGAAATGCCGGAGCCCTGAGGACAACACTTGCTCTTACCCTGACTGGCCTCACCTGTGGCCTCCCCTCGTCAATGCCACCAGAAGCCCTGTTTCAGCTCAACTCTGCACACCAAGTCCTTGCCTGAGCCAGGTTTTTGGCATACTTGTGTACTGGGTGCAGATAGCAAGGCTTGGGTTTGGCAGCAGAAGGGCTGCAGGCGTGGGTTCCAGACACAGCTAGTTCCAGTTGGTTCAAATGGACTCAGTGCAGGGCACAGCTGAGCCCCTCAGCCAGGATGGTGGCAGCCTGGGGAAAACCTATTTAAGAAAGGGTAAAATGCTACCTGAGAGAGAGGAGGGTGAAAAAAAAAAAGTATGAATAACAGCCCTACAGGCACCTAGGTCAGTGAAGAAGGAGGGGTAAGATTCTTCAGGCAGAAGAGCAGAGATTCCCCTGCAGCCCATGGAGAAGAGCATAGTAAAGCAGATATCCAGCCTGCAGCCCATGGAGATCCCCACACCAGAACAGGTGGATAAGCCCAAGGAAAGCTGTGACACTGTGGAGAGCATATGCAATAGCAGGCACCCAGCAGGAGCTGTGGCCTGTGCAGAGGAGCCTATGTAAACGCAGGTTTTTTGTCAGGACCTGCTGCCTGTGGAGGATTCACACTGGAGCAGTCCATCCCTGAAGGACCCCATGGAAAGGACCATGCTGGAGCAGAGGAAAAGCATAAGGAGGAAGGAGCAGCAAAGATAAGTGTTATCAACTGACTGCACCCCCATTCCCCAACCCCCTGCACTGATTGTTGTGGGGAAGGTAGAGGAATTGGGAATAAAATAGTAAAGTTGAGTTTAGGAAGACTGGGTGGGTGGGGTCAGGGGAAAGTGTTTTTAGATTTGTTCTTATTTCTCATCATTCTACTCTGTTTAATTGGCAAGAAATTAAATTAATTTCACTAATTGGAGTCTCTTTTGCCTGTGATGGTAATTTGAAGTGATTTTTCTGCCTTCATTTTTACCCTTGAGCTTTTCTATCTTACTTTCTTCCCCTGTCCTGTTGAGGTGGGAGAGTAAAAGAGCATCTGAATGGGGGTCTGGAGGTTGGCCAGTGTAACCATGCCACAACTTGTCTTCAGCCCCGAGACTTGGATGGACCTCAGGTGTAAGCCATAGCCTTGTCTTCAGTGTCTGACCCCATCTATAGCCTATTTCTGTCTGCTTCTGTTAGGACTACCTTGACCAGGTACCAGCCCTGGCTTGCCTCACACCAGAACCTTCAGGGCCTCAACAACACCCCACAGCCTGTTCGCCTCATGGGGCAGCCCTGCATCTCCTGGCAGGAGACAGTATGTAACCACAGTATGGAGAGAAGGGGAGAGAACATCACTGGGAGGGAAATACTGAAGCTAGAATAATGGAAAAATAGAGGACTTTTCTGAAAGCAATTTGCTCTGTGAGAAGCTTGAACAGAATTTTTCAGTGGGTGATGTGGCATTGCAACCTTTTTGGGGACAAAATATCAGAAAATAAGCTTCTGTAATGTGTTCATCACCTTACTGACTGGAAGAAAGATAAATCATAGCCTTATCAAGGGATAAAAAAGGAGTTCCTCTATGATTAAGCATTTGCTTTCTATCAGGATTTTAAAAGATCTGTAGATACTAAGGGATACATGATGGGAGAGATACTGTTGCTTTTAAGTGGAGAAAACATAAGATAATGTTTTTAATAGCCTTAATAGAGAAAAGAACAATAACCACCTAAAAAGTGTAGCAATATAAAAATAATATACTGAACAGTTAGGCAGAGCTGAAGAGAAAATAGAACAATATTAGATACCAGGATCAATCTTTACTGAGATACTGCAACAAGCATTTCATTATAATATCACATCACGCAGCCTGCAAGTGCTCATTCCTAACAACTCACACAATGAAAGTGACTTTTTAAACTCCTGCTGCTCAGAGCGGATTATAGCAATTTGAGATCATTCTTATTTAGAAATAATACGAGTTTTCTTCAATATATATCTTTGACAAATATAAAAATTAAGCAACCCTAGTTCAATTAGAAATGTCTTATAGCATGTTTTTATCTAAAGTGTTACAGAAAAACTATGCTGATAATACAATGACTTTGTATTTCCTTGAGAAAAAGATTGCCCCAAAGAAGACTTTTGTAATAAATACGAGGCAGCAAATTGTTCCTACACTGTAGTGTCATTATTATGAAGATTAGTGATCTCTGTGATTAAGGCTGTCTCCATGTTTCCTGATCAAGGTTTAGTTAAAGGTTTTTAAAACTTCATCATTGAAAATTGCTTTGTCTTGGCAATAACCAGCTATAATCAAATTGCAAAGGAGAAGGTTCGTTAAGGTTTGAAGAAAAAATTGAAAATTCACATGCTTTACCATTTTGTTGTAAAATAACTATTTTAAATGTTCTTTCAAAATAATATATCTTAATTTTATCATTGGTAAAGTAGCTGCTTACAAGCCCTGTGTTAATTTTTTCATACACATCTCTCCTTGCATACTTATGTGGGATCAGTTTTTCCACAGATAAACATCATTCTGTTTTCTCAATACAAGAAAAGTAAATACAAAGTAAAGAATACATTAAAAAAAAATCCAATTTTGGTGGTATCTGCCATTCTACTTAGGAGTCAAGAAATCTGGAAGTTTCACATTGGAATTTACTGTCATGTTTCATTGAGACTCTTGTTATATGTTACTGAAAACATATAGGAAAAGTTTTAAAACATATTTGTAATTAAAACAAAAAAATAATCAAACAAAGAATATTATTCTTATATTTAACAGCCTGCAATCTTATCCTATCACTCTGATGCTAAGTAAACAAAGTCCAGATTTCTTCACAGAAACATAACTGGCAAAAGGTTAGGGGTTTTTGTTGGTTTTTTTGTTTGTTTTTTTTTTTGTTTTTTTTCTTCCTGTACTAGTAAGTGCAAAACCTTATAGAACATATATGTTCTCCGTATTTTACATGCACATAGACACCTGAGGGCCTTATATGTTGAACTGCTCCTGAATACTGGTATCTCACACAAGCCAAAGTATTGTGAGCAATCTTTCTCTCTGCAACATTTTAAATCAAGGGTCCTGCTGAATAAGATCCATTAAAGATCCATACACTTGGTAAGTAATCAATAATATGAAAGTGAAACCTTGACATTTCTCCTCTCCAAGGAGATTGAAAGGGGAAGGACCTACAAGAAATGAGACTATCTTTTTAATGTGAAGTGGAAAGAAGAGGAACTAAATAAAAAATAATAATACTAATGTTCTATTATGTGTGAGAGGCAATTCTACTAAGACATAGTTGTATAATAAACTGAAAAGTTTCTAAATTACCACAGATTTTGGGCTAGTAAGCTGTAAGAAATCATCCCTGGGGTAAGTAACTACCCTAAAGTAACTCTCAAACCTCCAGGATTAGCACAAATCACAGGCTAGAAAGGAAGAGGACAGTAGGCTTTGTGTAAGAAATGAGGTAGAATAAGTTATTTAAGATTTTTTTACCGACTGGGAGATAAGAGGAGCTGTTTGAGAATCCCTCATCCACTGTAGGATATGGTCAGTTGTCAGTACTAGAGCTAACCTTGCTTGTAGCTGACATATGGGACATTAGCAGTGGTCTTGTGGATAATCACAAGAGAGAGCAGTGTGAGCAACCCTTTGTGTGAGTAGAGAGCAGAGCATAGGATCGTAGGATCATAGAATCATAGAACTGCTCTGGATGGAAGAGACCTTCAAGATCATCGAGTCCAATCATTAACCCAGCACTGCCAAGTCACCACTAAACCATGTCCCTAAGCACCACATCTACCTGTTTTTTAAATACCTCCAGGGATGGTGACTCCACTGCTTCCCTGGGCAGCCTGTTCCAGGCCATTTCCTCTTGTCCTGTCTCTTGGTACATGGAAGAACTGACCCCTACCTTGCTATAGTCTCCTTTCAGGTAGTTGTAGAGAGCAATAAAGTCTACCCTGTCCCTCTTTTTTTTCCAGCCTAAATGACTTCAGTTCCCTCAG
>VZZY01022415.1:8939-48643 GCA_013400335.1 Eurystomus gularis
TTTATAATAGCAATAATGGATATGGGTTTCTGGTTAGGTAATTGCAAATTAGAGCACTAACGACCTGAGGCAAAACAACGGCTCTTTACTCTTTCAAATCAGGTATAATCTTCCTTGCAAAGATCAGCAGTTTGAAAGCTACTTGGAATGATTACATGACTAAATGTACTTCATGACCATCCATGGAGAAAAAGCTCAAGAACTGGGCTTTGAAAGTGAGAGGCACCTGTCTTCAGCTAAGAAATTGCTCCTACACCAAGGTTTACATCAATTAAGTTCCTGAATGCTGTCAAGACAATATCATTACAACTACATGAATAAGCCCGACTTCCAACTCAGAAGGCAAAGACTTGGGCTTACATTCTAGAGGAGCTAGGTGATGTCATTTCATTCCATATTTGAATAAGACCCTGTAACCTTATGAGTAAAACACTTAACATGCTTAACTTTATGGGCTGACCTGTACACAGCTTTCAGTGGTGAAATGGTTGACTGAAACCAAGCAGATGGTAGAGTTTTGTTGGATAGAGGCCTAGATGATTTGAAGAATGCTGGCAGTGTTCTATGACTCTCCTTAAGTCATTTTTCCCTTCTTTTTTTTTCTTGGATGTTAATATAGGAAATACTTTTTCTTTAACCAAGTGCTTCCCTCTTCTGCACCTTCAGACTCCATCATCATCCTTTCATTTTCATCATCTGAATTGCACTGCTTTGCAAAGTTATGGAGAAAAGTATATTAATTTTGTGTCAGCAAAATTCTTAACATTATAAAATAATATAAAATTTAGTATAACGAGATTAGGAAAAAATTGATCATACAAAATTGATCAGATTGTCAGTACTAGCACAGCAGTCATTAAAATTAGTTGTCTAACAGGACTGTCTTTGTGCCAGGGACAGTATTAACAGAGAATAAACCTCACAGTCTCTGAGCAATGAGTTTCCAGTCTGTGTATCAGACAAGAGACAGCAGATGAAAACAATCCGGTGGGTGAGGACAGGAGAATAGGAAAATATTAGTCGGTATGACAAACAGTGGTCTCTGCATCTCTGCAATTAAATCTTGCAAGGTATTCCTAGTTTTCCTTACAAAGCAGAGTTTGAATAGGCATCTGAATGAACATATGGCTCCAATCTGCTGGCCCCAACCTTTTATTTCTGTGTGACACTCAAATCACTGGATTTGCACAGGGAAGTGATAGATTGTTTCTTACTGCATGGTCATTATTCATAATTTGAACACAATTGTATTTGTGAATACAAATGACAAATGACTTCATCTATTTACTGATGGCAGGGTGCCATGCTGTCAAGACACGTCCACTGAAAGTTGTGAAATCACTGCTTATGGAATAATGAGAGGACTCTAATTGGAGATGTTGTTGAACATTTTCTCATCACTGCAATCTTTTATTCTCAAGTGGAAGTGACATACACGTGGGGAATAGACTAATAAAGATACTAACCGCAAGTGATATATGTCTACTGGCCTCAGTTCACAGACAGGCCACTCACACACACACACACACCTCCCCCCCCAACATCACCCCAGCAGGATGAGGGGAGAAAATAGGAAGAATAGGAAAAAGAAGACTTATGGGTTGAAATAAGAATGGGAAGATAACTTAACAGTTGCTATTGCATGCAAAACAGACTCAGCTTTGGGGCAATTCTACTTAATTTACTAACAATTCATAAAAATACTTGGGTGCTGATTTGGGTATTGTTAAACAGCGACAACAAAAAAAGAAATATTTAAACACTTAGGAAAAACACCTCTCTTCCTTCTTGCCCAGGCACAGCTTTACTCCAGACTGCTCTTCACCCAACTTCTTGCTGCCATAGGTTATACTCAGCCCCTTCGGTGATGCAGTGACTGGAGCACAGGGTTTGGGTCGAGATGTAGCAGTTTGTCTCTGCTGCTCCTTTCTTCTCACTCAATTTCCACACACCAACATGGGTCCTCTATGGGATGTAGTCCTTTCAGGGGAGTATCTTCTCCAGCGTGGGGTTATCACCCTTTGGAGAGTGGTGTTGGTTCTACCATCCTCCTCCTCCTCTCAACCTGGTGTTCCCTCTGCTGTTTCTCATTCTTTTTTATTCCCTCTGTGGTGGGTTAACCTTGGNCCCTACACACCCCCCTCTCCCCCCAGCTGTCCCCCAGTGTTTTTCCTCTGCGTGATGGTGTTTTCTGCTCTTTCATAAACACATTTTCACAGAGAGGCCACCAGCTTTGCTGAAGGGCTCAGCTGTGTCCTACACTTAGTCCACTGCAGAGCCAGCTTGAAACATCTGTGTCTGGTGTAGGGTAGCCTCTGGCCTCTTCCCATTGAGGCTACCTCTGCTGCCCCCAGTTGCCAAAACCTTGCCACATAAACCCAATTCAACATAATTTCCAGGTTTCTTTGCCAAAGCTAACAAAATTCTCAATTCCAGTGAAACCAAAAGAGTTTACGTGTGTTTGTGTGTTTGTGTGTATATCTTTGGCCAGCAGAGTGCTTCCAAAACCCTAGCTCAGGATGCATGAGGATGCATCTGTATCCTGACTTCCCATCGGGTAAGTCCCAGGCAGAAATAAGATGCAATTGCACTCCAGTCTTTGTGCAAACGAAATTCAGGAAAGGACCCCCAGTGCTCTTCCAAGAGGTACCCAGTGTGAATGATGAGGGTCACGCTCCAGCCATGCATTTTGTGCAGGCAAATTTCATGCCAGCTGGAGAAAAAGCTCAGAGTTACTTTTTTTTGGCCTGTTCCAAAGTCTGTATCTGGGAACTGTCGCTGTCTGACTGCTGTTGAGCCCTCTGTTATGAAAGTTATGGTCTCCTCAATCTGACAACTCTTCACTACTCAAAGAACACAACGAGGAGGCCACCTTGACAACACAAAGCTCTGAGTCCAAGTGGAAAGGAAAATAAATATTGCAGGGCCTCAATAGCGTCACAGGGGATCAGTTTCTTGGCCTGAATTTTGTACAAGAGAACTTCTGCAAAGCCCCAGAAACTTTCCTGTAGCTTCATGCGAGTGATGAAGCCCATCAATACAGATCACAACTCTGCCTCCAGATCAGCGTGTCTGCCTCTGTAAAGATTTACTTTGTTTAAAAGCCTCTCTCAGTGGCATCTAAAGAGGGAAGCAGCATCTCCCAATCCAGGATCTGGTATGCAAGCTGGAGAAAACACAGTACAACGTTCCCACATTTTGGACTTCATTCGAACAGAATGAAAGTCAGGTTCAATGTCATTATAGAGGATATTATGAAAGAAATCTGCTTTTTAATCCATCTATTGTAATGAGTTAGAAGTATTTTTAAATTACCTCATATTTTATATGTTATTTGCTTAATGAGGTATTTCCTTATGACTTGTTAATGAGTATTGTCAGGAAGGCATCTAAAATGCAGACTCATCTTGATCTTGCAGTATCTCTGTGTATGTTTCCCTTTACGAAAAGAGGCAGCCAGGCTCTGGCATCTGTAACCCCAAAACCAGCTATATATTTTTTAAAGTTCTTATTGGTGTTTTTTTTAAATTAACATCTGTTAAAAAAAAAAAAAGTCAAGGACTTTTAATACATTATTTTCTAAATTCTTGATAGCATTTTGGAAAGGAGCATATAAAGACCAGATCTGTGCTCTTTTATCTTGTTGCTGGCAATCCCTACCAAAATACTTTTGAAAATTTGATATGTAGATAAGCCCTTCCTATGATTTGAGAATATCACGGAGACAGAAACACGTGTGAAATAAAATAATTGGTTACAGAAATAGTTTTACTTTGCCCTTTCTGGCTTCTTTTTGAGTTCCTCTGATAATATCCATGTTGACTTTGGGCAGCTGTGACCATTGCTTGGGGATTTTTGATCATTACTTATTTTTTAAACCCACAACTTTTTTTTTTTTTTTAAATAAGCAGCTGTTTCTGCAGGTTCACCTCTCAGATCAGCAGGCTGATCTGTAACAGAGAAGAGGCTTTGTGTTGTGCCAGGCAGTATCAGCAGGGCTTTGAAATGAATTCTTTTTAATGGGCAATATGACTGTATATTTTTCTTTGGCCATACTCTTTCCTGTTGATTTATTATCCTTGAAAGGCTTTTAGTGTGAGTCACAGTTAGTCACAAACAAATCATAACAGGAAAGGCCCTCCTCAAGTTTAGAAAGAAAACGTTCTGCTTGGCAGTTCTCTTTTTGCTTTTCTGCTGAGAAGACTTCAAACCAGGCTGTGCCTAAGACTGCTGGTTGTGTGCTTGTGCATTGTGTTTCTCCTGGAGAAGGACAAAGCAGTGCAGGAAAAAATTTGTGGGGATAAACCATTTTCCTTTTAAAGGATGTATGTATTTGTTTTTTTCATTTGTTTCTTTTACTTCTCCCTTAGTTCCTCATAATCACCGATATTAAATATTTGTCTGACCATAAGGAAATTACCAGCAGGTGATAGAGAAACCCTCTGAGCTGTGATATGCTGTTGTTCTGCACAAAACTCAAGTCTATGAAATCCTCAGTCCTCACTTTCTGTCTTAAAAAAAAAAAAAAAAAAAAAAGTAGTTGTCAGTCCTCTGGTCAGCTGTGTTACTTTTCACAAAGACCATGCCTTTAAAGGACCTAAACATTACCAAATCAGTGGTGGTCTCCTTTACTCCAGGTAGGTAAGCTTCACATCCACACAAGGAATGGCAATCTCTCAGCCATTCTGCCATGCCTTACCTACCTCATCCTTCAAGATAACAGAGGCACAAAGAGAACTAACACTGCATAAACAGCAGACAAGGCACAAGAATGCTGAAAGACCATCAAGTCCCCTCAAAGGAGTGGTACAGGCATCGGCTGCTGCTTGATCCTGGAGCCAGTGCAACCCCCTCCACGCTGCACAGCCACGCAGAGCCCAGTGCTCCAACTTCAGCAGAAGCCTCTCTGGCCACACGGTAACAACCATAACCCTTTGTGAGGACGTGATTGGCTTGCTAATCAGCCAGCGCACAGCTGATATACTCCTGGATATCTGCTCGGGGCCCCCAAGAAAACATGTGAAAGCAAGCGAGCTTAGTTGCACCACACCCTACTTCTGACAGGAGGAGCAGGGGTCACATCACAAATAGCAGGCACACCTCTGTCTTTGCTGATGCCAAACACTAGTTAAACAAAAATATGATGCATTTCTCTTAAACAAGGTTTTCTTTTTCCCAAAGCTGAACTGTGCAAAACTCATATACCACTCTTCTTCCAAGAGTCAAAATTTCTTCCCCCTCCCAAACAGTCACAGCCATGTTTGGGGATTCAGGGTTTCACTGTAAGGTGTGTAAAAGACAAAATTGGAACCAATGTGTATTACTTCTGAGGATGCTAGCCCCATTTCCAGTAATTACTGCCAGTTGCTGCAGCAGTTACAGCAAGACTATGGAAATCTGTCCGAGTTTAAGCGCTGTTGAAATTAAATGTCATATTATTCACAGTCTTCCACATTTGGGAAAAGCAAGAAAGGAAAAAAAAAGAAAAAACAAAACAAAACAAAACCAGCCTAACCAGACAACAACAACAACAACGACAACAAAAAACCACAATAAACCTATTAAATATTATCAAAGCAGCCTAAAGCCATAAACACAGAGTCACAGGAGGATGTGATTCAACTATTTGCTGTTTAGCAATGGGTGTGGTTTTGCTCTAATGCATTGTACTGGGACTCAATGCAAATTACCTGTTTTCAGATGCATGCATTTTGCAAGTCTTTAGAGTGACTGGCTTAATATGTGGAACAGTTATCTCTGTACTTCATGCCTACAGTATATGAGTTTATGTTTTGTAGGATTGGTTCCAGCTGCTTAATTTTATTTCTAACCTCACAAAAGAGCCAAAGAAACCTGAAAAAGTTTCTTTGTAAATCTAGTGGTACTCTAGCCAAATTTTAAAAGGACTATGTTTTATTGTATTATGGAGAAAAAGAATTCTTAGCAAGTTGAGTTATGACTTCTCTGAAATGCCTGTAAAATATTCCTATGTGGCCCGCTGCTAAAATATAGCCAGTCTTGAATAATGTGGATACAACAAACAACACAAGGACACAGGAGATAGCTGCCATATATATAGGCAGTCAGAAGGGTCTCACAGAGGAGTTGCATCTGACAACTGGCTGATGGGGTATTTACAACATACAGAAAATTTGGGATGAGCAAGAGGACTCAAACTTTAGCAGGAAACTGGCCATTTCTGAGGTTCAGAAATTAACAAGTCGCTTTGAGAAGCTTTCACAGATACTGACGCATTTCTTATTTATAGTTAGAGCCAAAGCATAAGTGGCAGAGCATGAAAAAGCTGCTCTTACAGTACAATCACCTAGAGCTGAAAAAGCTAGAGCAGAAATCTGGGAAGAAAGCATGTATATCTTTCTCTCCTCCTTCCCTCTCCCCCCATTACACTGACAGCAAAGCGGAGATGGTTGAGTGAGGATACACACTGCTGCACTGCAGCCAAGGAACATAAACAGAAGAATGTCTGTCTCCAGTGGGGCTAACAAAGAGCTAGGGAGGGATATAAGAACAGGGTAGCTATAGACTTATAATTTCCCTGAATCCTTTCCCAGCGCAGAGTAATTTATGGCTCAGAACTTCTCCAGCTTCTTTCTGAAGAAGAATGCAGAAGGCTCCTTTCTGCAGTGTTGTGCACAAGATATGGTGGGCAACATCCTCACCTCCAGATGGCTCCTCTTTATATGATAGCCCACCCTTTGACTATCTTCAGGACCCAGCACCCTCCCACATCCTTTCATCTGGACTTGAATCCACCTACACGCACACTGCAGAAAGTCCTGTGCCACATTTCCTTAATGCCTGAGAATTTGATAAGGATTATTGTTCTGTCCCAGAGCTTTTGCAGGGGAAGGTATAAAACAGACATAAGGTTACAGACTTTGCCATACATCTATCCAAGTGTTTCGACAGGAACTTGGAGCAGTAGATGTATATACAGAGTGATCCACAAAAATGGTGGATGATGTACAGGGCTTTCACACATAGTTATTGTAGGGGTTATTTCAGCCAAAAGATATGTAGTTAGTTAGCAAAGGTCAGTCAGAAGTGGGGCTGTGGTCCACTGTACCATGGAAACACCAGCTCAGCACTGAAGGCAGCTGAGGCAGTGAGAAGAAATGCTAGAAGCTACAAGAAAAGGAACAGAGAATGAAATAGAAAATGATATGCCAGACTGCACCAACATCTTGATACTTTTGGTTTCCGTGCCTTAAAAACAAACATACAAACAAAATGTGGTAGCACTGTAAAAGTCTCAGTGTTAGGCACGAAGGAAATCCAAGGTACAGAATCACTTCCATCCAAAGGACAGGTTAGACTCTTCAGCTGGCAAAGAGATCATAGAATCATAGAATGTTAGGGGTTGGAAGGGATCTCTGGAGATCACCAAGTCCAACACCCCTGCCAGACCAGGACCATAGAATCTAGGGCAGGTCACACAGGAACGCATCCAGATGGGTCTGGAAAGTCTCCAGAGAAGGAGACTCCACAACCTCTCAGGGGAGTCCCTTCCAGTGCTCTGTCACCCTCACAGGAAAGAAGTTCCTCCTCATGGTGAGGTGGAACTTCCTGAGCTCTAACTTACATCCATTGCCCCTTGTCCTATGGCAGGGCACAAGTGAGAAGAGGTTGCCCCTTTCTTCTTGACACCCAGCCCTCATATATTTATACCCATTAATTAGATCCCCTCTCAGTCTTCTTGTCTCCAGACCTGGGAGCCTTTTAAGGCCCAGGTCTCTCAACCTTTCCTCAGAAGGCAGGTGTTCCAGTCCCCTAATCATCCTCGTAACCCTCTGCTGGACTCTCTCCAGTAGATCTCTGTCCCTCTTGAACTGGGGAGCCCAGAACTGAACACAGTACTCCAGGTGAGGTGTCACTAGGGCAGAGTAGAGGGGCAGGAGGACCTCCCTTGTTCTGCTGGACACACTGTTCTTAGTGCACCCCAGGGTACCATTGGCTTTCTTGGCCATAAGGGCACATTGCTGCCCCATGTTCTGCAGGAAGATACAACTGAGGTTTTCCAAATCCAGAAGGTTTCCAAAAGGGTGGACAAGGATTGGACCTTCACTGTCTCCTTCAGTACAAGAACTAGGGGCCATAAGATGAAGTTTATTTGAGAGACTTAAAAGTGAAGGTAAAGACATTTTTTCATGCAGCATGTCAGAACTGATTGGTGGAACTCCTTGACAAAGTATGTCATGAATGCAAAAAGCTTGGAGATGCACTTGATCTGTTGAGTCCTACTAGATCAAAGAAGGTTAAAATAGCTGGAAGCTGGAAACATATAAAGTGAAGGATGCTTGCCTGGTTTTTGTTCTTCCCCACAAATCCTTTAAAGACAGGCTACTAAGCTAAGCGAAGCCTTATTCCGAAGAAGCAAGGCCATTCACATTATTTTATGCTATGACAACTTTGTTCTCCTGCACCATTCCATTGACAAGCAACGAGAAAGAGGAAAGGAGAAAAAAAGATGAGCAGGAAAACTCTTTGCCTCCCAGGCATTCTGCTGGTAATGAGGGAATAGTGTGGAGGGGGATGAAATCATGTGTATGCTTCACCTCTTGACATGCTTTAGTAGTGCCAAAGAGAGAAAGGAGTCTTTGGAAGTTGAATTCCCAAGTGCACATCTGCATCCAGGTGCACAGGGATGCAGAATACCTCCAAACTCACATTTGGAGGTGGCAATTTTGTCCCAGAGAAAATACAGTCATTCAACTAGGAAGAAAGAAGCTTATTTCCATGAACACCATCACAGTGTGTCAGATCTCAGCTCTAGCAGCCCAGAGGTGCTGAAAGAACACCAGCACACTGGGAAGGCTGCCTCTTACTGCTGACAGGAGACAGCTGCACGGGTTCCCCCAGCTCCATCCAGGCTGAGAGCCGGGATGCCTTCCACCACTACAGAAAAGGAATGAAGGTGTCATATGCTGTGGCTGCCTCTGTGGACACCATTCTTAGAGATCCAGTGCTAGCAAGAGCACCATTAACATTTCTTTGTTTGGATTCACTTAATGAAAAAAAAAAATCAGTATGCAACAGAAGGTCTTGTGATGAACCCTGTTAAAGCAGAAGCTTTCATAATTCAGGGACAACATCCACAGGGAATGTTGCTGAAGTGTGCGACGGTTAGATTGCTATTATATTATGTGATGTGATGATGTCCTAATATAAGAATGGGAGCAAAAGGCAACAGGTGTTCTGTCCGGTGAAAAAAAAGTGTTTATATAGTTAGAGAAAAAAATTCCAATTAGAAATGGAGAGAAGGAACGGATGGAAGCTGATAGGCTTACAGCTGCATCACAAGGGAAGGAACTTTCTAGCAGGCAGTGTTAGGGGAATGCAGACTTCTCAGCATACCTCCCCCCATGCCTATGTAGTTACCACCAGTAAGTGACCTACTTCCACCATCTGAACCAGGGCTGCTGATCCTTTCCTAGAAGAACCTTTCAGCAGAATGGACCATTTAATAATCAGGAAAAATATTCTCACTAAGATGCCAAAAAATATATGACTTTGAATATCATTTTCAGCATTGTTCCTCTGCCAAACATAAAGTATGTCTTGAATAAGATTCTTCACCGATCTCACAGAAAATGTCAGCATTATTTAAAAGGCCTGTTGCATGTCATAATGTCTCAGCAGGAAAGTTTCTGAAGCAGAATGAGACCCTAGGCCATCGCATAGCAAGAAGTGGGACCTTATCAGCAGATCTGAGCAGAGCAGATGAATTAAGAGCAGAACAAAATAAGAGAAATACCAGAGTGGATTCCTAATCATGCTTTTCACCAACAAGTACAGCACACCGTGAGGCTTATTATTTTTAATAAAGAACCATCACCTGATATATTTTCCTTATCTACCCACTTGAAAGATATGAAATTTCTTCATAGCTATAAGACTTATTGTATAATAACATATTATCCTTCTACGTACCTCTTCACGGACTCAAATATTACTTGAAAAAGTTCAAATGATTGCCTATTCTAAACACAGTTTTAAAATACAACCAGGAAACAGAAGAAAATTATGTTTGGGCTCTTTCATGTTCCTGTGTAATGCATAAAAGTAGGCTTGAAAATGAGGCTTGAAGTAATCTTTATTTTGGTGGTTTTTCCCTTGGAAAAAATAAATTCAGATATTCAGATATTGTCCACTGGGGTTTTTGCTGTCAGTGGCTACTCTTTTTTTTTTTTTAGTCTATGTCATATTTTTTACATGCTTCAGAGATGAAGTATGGGATAGCTTTCTTATCTAAAGTTAAAAAGATAGGATTGGTGAACATTTGACAAAGAAAGATTTTTCTAGCAACTGTTACAGTCAAACAGATGTTAATCACCTACATACTTTTTATGTCTGGTTTTCAATCATTCCAGCAGCCTTAAAAAAAATGTAAGTGTGAATTTCAAACACATTTCTAACATAGAAAGTCAAAACAGGAAAAATTTGAAGCATACTTTTCAGCCATCTTCATCATCATAACAAAAAAGGATTAAGAAGCCTTTATTCTTTTCTGCGTGTTGTCAACATGAAAGAATACCGTTTTCCTCCAGTTCTGAAATCTGCTAGGGACAGCAGTGCAACTGCAGATCCTACCAAGGAGACGGGCAAAAAAGGAAAATTCTAAGAAAACCCAAAGACATCATGATGATTTCTCCATCTCAGTGCTCCCCAAAACCGTCCAGCAGCTGAAATATTTATTCTACAGAGAGGACCTTTCACCTGTCATTCTTCGGGGGATTTTAATATTTTCCCATTCTTTGACATCCTCCTTCCCCAACCCTGTAGTCTGAGGGCTGGTTAAGTCTCTGCTATGTTTCTTCTTATTCCTTTGGTAAAGTGACCTTTCCAAAAAGTCTCCCAAAAGCTACAGAGTTTAGTACAAGGCACCTCTGAAATGGATGCAGTTTCACTGCAGAGTCAAAGTAACTAACCAATAACTCCCAAAATTTAAAGAAAAATAAAAATCCACGGCTCTTATGCATTTAAAAGTGTTGACTGATGAATGCACACCCTGGTATATATTACTTGTACCTTCTGCATGAGTCACTCAGAGTCGGCTACATTTACTGTGCGTCATAAAACATTTAGAAAATTGCAAAGCTGGATCATAACATCTTCCCCCTCCAGAAAAGTATTGAGTGTTACTCTGTTTCCTCTGGAAGCTCTGATTATCTGAAGATTTATTTTGAAAAGTTTAAATAGTCTTAAGCCAGGTCAAATTTTTTAATATGATTCAACTATTAATTTAAATGTTGGCAAAGTTCCAGAGATAACTCAAAGTTACAAAACTGACGGCTTCAACATGGAAGTAGCTTCACAGAAGGGAAAAACACTGCCTAATGTATGCATCTTTATTTGTATTTTCCAATCTTCTCCAATACCTAATCCATTACTATCTCATTTGTCAGCTACCTTCACCCCCAATAGGAATCTAAAATGAGTGCTATGAAATACTGAAATCTTAGTTGCAGATGCTTAAAATGGCACAGCTAAGGTGAAAATAGCTTTTCCTTTCCACTGCTGTAGGGAACTAAGCTATCACATCTTTTGAAAAAGAATAGATAATGGCAGCAATTTGGACAATTACACATACTTATGTGTGTATGTACACACATTTGTGGGCAAACATTTCTGTTTTCTTTGAAAACTACTGGAATTTGGGTACGAAGAAAGAGACCAGGGCTCACGAGGGGTGACACATGGTTAACATATATGAAAAATACTTTTCTGCCTGTCTGTTTAAAACATTCTTGATTTATTCAACACTTTTTTAACCAGAAGCACACTAGAGAATGAATGTTCATTTTTTTTCTGTGAACATCTTGAACTCTCATTTAGGAGAGAGGAATATAAACAGCTCTGATGACAACTCCAAAGGGTAATTCAGAAGCTCTAGAGAAACCTCACAAGCCCACACTTGTCCTTTCCAATATTCCTAAGGTAAAACATTATCAGGGCTGTCTTCATACACTACAAAGGGGAGGAAACAGTGAACAGAAATGCAAGCCAAATACAGACTTGTAATGTGGATTACTACCAGATTTTGGGGATGATCCCAGCTTCCCAAGTTAAAAATGTGATTATTTATGTGCCTACTCTTATACCAATTAAATAGTTACTTTCCTCTTTGCATTTTCAATTTTCAGTTCCCAGAGACTCTACACAAAGACACGTAAGTTTGGTAGTAAGAATGACACTGTTCCCCGTTATTTCTTTGACAAGTTCAAGAAAGCAAGCCATCACTTAAGGCTTGATCAACACAGAGCAAGATTGCCAAGGAGACTTCAAAATGTTGTCATAGAATCATAGAATGTTTCAGGCTGGAAGGGACCTCTAGAGGTCATCTAGTCCAACCTCCCTACACAAGTAGGGACATCTACCTAGGTCAGATTACTCAGAGCCTCATCGAGCCTGACCTTGAATGACTCCAGGGATGGGGCCTCCATCACCTCTCTGGGCAGCCTGTTCCAGTGCTCTATGACCCTCACGTTAAAGAACTTTTTTCTAATATCCAACCTAAGTCTATCTTTTCCTAGCTTAAAACTGTTGCTCCTTGCCCTATCACTACAAACCCTTGTGAACAGACCTTCCCCTAGATGTCCACTAGATGTTTAAGCAAAGACAGATAAATCTCTGCTTGGAACACACTAGGTATAAAGTAGATCAGCCCTGATAGAAGGGGAAGGACTACCAGCCCCTAAAATAAAACTGCTCATGATGTAAGGACATCTGCAGAAGGTAGATGTTTGCCAAGGGCACAGCTCAAGGCTATAGTAACTCCATATGGCAGGAAACATTTCCAGAAAAAGAGCTGGGGTTTTGATGGCTGCATATCTGATCTCCAACATCGCAGTAGCGCACTGCTTCCATAAACATCACTTTGTCAAGTGCAGCATGGTCTGCAAGAAGGCACGGCTATCTATGAGAAATAAGTCTCTTTTATTTCACTTGTTCAGCACAGAATGTGTATCTAAGCCATCTATTGTGTGTTTTAGTGGGTCACTTTTCTTAGCAACCCTGCTTTAACTCCAGTAAATTGATAGTTAACTCACGGCTACAGACACATGAACAAGGCAGGAACCTGGCACAAATCTCCCATGGCATCTCTCATGGCACTTCAGCAGCAATGAACAGTCTGTGCCTTGAAAGACAGACATTTAAAAGCATGATTTAGTCCCAGGTGACAAATGAAAATTCGCCCAAGTGACTTCCAGGGCTAAGCCCACAGGATGGCTTTCCATAGAGACTCAGGGGCCCATGTAAACTAGATCCTACCTCAAACACACTATCTTCACCAGGTGTTTTGTGGCTCATCCCAAGGGGTAAACGCATTAATAGATATATGGATGGATGGATAGAACTTTAGAGGCATTCATTCAGGTAATTTTTAATTCCAATGGTGTGGACATATCCACCTTCAGAGACTGAACTCTCCCAGGAGCCACAAATAGCCTGACTACTGACAAAAGAAAGTTCTTTGCCGTCAGAACTTGCACACACTGGTTGCTTCAGCTATTTCAGTACAGACATGAGAAGCACTGTCCTCCATGTCCTTCATATGGAAACAGATATAACAACACAGATATAGCAAAGCAGCACACAAAATGTCTACTGTAACTCACCTCACTTGGCAAGAAAAAACATATTTGTAGGTCTCACATATCTATTTGTATAACCACACAGGATTTATACTTCTTTTCATAAGTTTAATGTGCAAGCAAAAAAGGAATTAGGTTTAATTAAGATTATTTAGTAAAGTTTCATAGTTAAGGCCCAAATGAACATAAATTGATACATTCAGTGATTTACTGAGGAAGGGAAGGGGACACTTAGGAGTATCATTGCCTCAGCATCATCTTATGTACTGCATAGAAGCTCATATTCAGCAATGTCTCCTGCCTTGCTCTCCCTTACCTCTAATAAGTTATTGAGGACCTTGCTATAAATCAGATAGCAAACTACATATATTAGGATTATGCCAATAAACCCTGCTCTGTACAGACCACCTGTGACCACTCTGTATATATGTGGAGAAAGGTGAAACACTAACTTTTAAAAAAATTACTTTCATCCCAGCTCATCCTATAGGTGTTCATATACTATGACAAATTAAATTTGAAATAAGTCATAGAATCATAGAATCATTCAGGTTGGAAAAGATCTCTAGGATCATCTAGTCCAACCTTCTTCGAACATCTCCCTGACCCCTAGACCATGTCTTGAAGTGCCACATCTACCTGTTTTTTAAACATCTCCAGGGATGGTGACTCCACCCCCTCCCTGGGCAGCCTGTTCCAATGCCTATAATCACTCTTTCAGTGAAGAACTTCTTCCTGATATCTAATCTAAACCTCACCTGGCGCAACTTGAGGCCATTACTTCTTGTCCTTTCATTAGTTACCTGGGAGAAGAGACCAGCAGCAGCCTCACTACAACCTCCTTTCAGGTAGTTGTAGAGGGCAATGAGGTCTCCTCTAAGTCTCCTCTTCTCCAGACTAAACAAACCCAGGTCCCTCAGATGCTCCTCATATGACATATTCTCCAGACCCTTCACCAGCTTTGTTGCCCTTCTCTGGACCCGCTCCAGCACCTCAATGTCCTTCTTGTCCTGTGGTCCCCAGAAATGGACACAGTGCTCAAGGTGCAATCTCACGAGTGCCGAGTCCAGGGGCACAATCACCTTCCTACTCCTGCTGGTCACACCATTTCTGATACAGGCCAGGATGCTGGTGGCCTTCTTGGCCACCTGGGCACACTGCTGGCTCATGTTCTGTCAGCTGTCCACCAACACTCCCACGTCCTTTTCCACCAGGCACTTTCCAGCCACACTTCCCCAAGCCTGGAGCACTGAAGTGCAGGACCCGGCACTTGGCTTTGCTAAACCTCATCCAATTGGCTTCAGCCCATTGTTCTAGTCTGTCCAAGTCAGTTCCCCTCTGCCAAAAGACCCTGACTAATTGTCACCCTTCACCCCTGCTTCACCACTCTTTAGAGGTCCTACTTTAGGGCAGACTGCTGTGCTTCCAGTGCTTCAGGGATCAGTAAAGACCTTTCTCCCAGGAGAGGTAAGATCAGAGATAAGGTTAGGTGCACATAAGGCTACCAAGGTTAGGCCAGCTCCCAGCACTAGTCCAATGCCAGACTGTAGTCAAGACAGCACCCCTTAGCCTGTCCTTCTTTGTTTTGCCCAAATAACCAGAAAGAGCCCTACAGCTCAATTTACTGTAAAGGGCCCAAGTCTAAAGCAAAGATTGAGCTCAGTTCTGCCACCACAGTTCCAAAACACACAAAGCTGTATTAACCTTCAGTCCTAACAAACCAGAATATATTTTGTTGCACCATGCTATAGTCTTCTGATAGATGATTTTACTGTCACGATGCTAAAGCAATTCTGTACTCCTGTTATGGTACTTGAGCCATTAGTGCTTGCATCCTCTCCAGTGTTATCACACTAATAATACTCTTCCTCATCCTGTCTTTTTCCCCTTGAGATGCAGAAAGTCTGAAGGCATCTTTCTCCACCTGCTGCAGGGAAGAATTCTCCCTTGCTGCAGAATTCGTTATGAAAACCTCTCACTAATTTTCTAGCCTAAAATCTCCATACATCTATTTTTTCCTACATCTTTTTTCTATCCTTTGTGGAGTCCTACCGTCCTCAGAATCCTATCTTCCTCAGAAGAATCCTTCCTAATACTATCTTCCTCAGAGATCTTTTTACAACTTTTCTTTTGTCCAGGTGAGTATAAAATCCCATGCACAAATTCTTCTTCTCAAAGGTGGGAAGGAAGGTTTAGTTGCCATTTATAACCCCTGACAGAAGGAATGACACTTTTAGAAACAGAAATTTCTGAGGTGTCTCCAGCGACTGTATTTTTGCTTTTTCATGGTAGAATCAGTTTAAGGCTACACTTGACCTGTGGGTTCTGTAGGTCTAGCATACAGCTGGTTACCATTTAAAATAGCAAGAAACCATGGGCAGGATTTCTGTCTCCTCTCTCCCCTCAGTATATAAAACGGCAAATGAAAAATGTCCCTCATAAAACTATCAACATTTCCAAAGTTTCCAAAATTCAGCTAACCTAATTCTGGTATAAATTACAGCAGTGTAACTGCAGCTATAAGAAGGTATCATGGTCCCGAAGGAAAACACCTTTGACAGAGTGTTGCGAGAAATTATTTCCTATCACCCTCATTTTTGTCACTGTCTGCAAAGGAGAAAATTAAAAAGAATAATCTGTCTCCAAACATTATTTCCGGGTTCAATGCACACAACCTGAGTCAGGATTCAGAGGAAACATTCTCCTCCTTCACGAAGTGACTCCAGCGGTTGCATACTTAATACCACTTTCCATTCTGAAGAGTTAGCGGGCACTGGATTTTTAACTCCTCTCTTTACTTTCTGTGTGATTAATTGAGAAATCTCTTCCCTGGATGGCATCAATTCACCATAATGTCTGCTGCCTATTAGGCAATTTCATTCTAGCATCCCATTTATTATGTTTGAGGCATGAATGTAATCAGTCCAGCCCAGATGCTGGATACTTGTGAGAAACCACTGTCAAAGCTACCAGCCATTTTTCTTCACATTTGATGAGTTACCAGTGGTGGCAGTTCATAAAGACTTCTACCTTGTTCTATTCCTAAGTACCTGTCAAATACACAGTGTATCTAAGGACAGAGCAAAGAGGCTTTGTAGTCATTAGGGTTTTGTTGTTTCTTTCTTTCTAGCACACTGATCTCAGCAGATCTTTGCTAGTGTTGCCATACTTGACTAAAGCTTTGTCAGTCTGGGTTCTGTGAAGTATCTCCTGGGAACAGTTCTGGTTTTTACTCATCCCAGGACTGAGATAATTAAGCAATCTATCAGCTATGAGGCTTGCTGGATTGTGACGCTTGCTTGTTGTCTTGACCTTGGATGCTCTAATCTATGATGGATATGCCAACCATAACCATTCCCTCAAAATTGTGGGCAGTTTTGTGCACCCAAGACAAGAACAACAGAAACATTTATACTCTTCAAATTACCCAATCTTCTGCCATCTGTCTGCAGTTTCTCCACAGAGCCTTGGCTTATGCTGTTATTTGACCTGCTGTGTTAAGTACAAATGCGGTAAGAGAAGAAATGTCTATCTCTAAGTCAGTTTCTCCAGCTCCTTCTGTTGATTTTACCCAGCTCCCAAAGAGGTCAGATAATCAGAATTGCAGCACGGAGAATTCAGAATTTCTGAAGAAATGAGACACCTCTAATTGCTCGATGATGGCCTTTTGTTGTGAAGCCCTCTCACTCCTATGACTTCCTATCAGAACAAAGCTCAGTGTTTTAAATCCTCAGTGTGTGCTCATCATGAAAAATGATGAAATCCATTTCAGCATGGAAGCAGACTTCAGGGGCTCGGGTCTGAGAATGAAGAAGCCAGGAGCACTTCTGCAACAGTGCATCTCCTGCAGCAACAGCCATCTCAGTGCAACCGGTAACCCAGGCTTTCACTTCCTTTCTTTTCACAGTGGAAAAGCAGAGATTGCTTCTACAGCACAAAGACTGGTGTCACACTTTAGCATTAAGAGTTTGTAGGACACAGGTATGCAGATGTTTTTCTCTGTCGTGGTGATAGTGAACGGGCAGGCTGTGAGATCTAATGAAGTTCTGCACAAGGGAAAACGAAAATGACTACACTGACAGTCAGCCCTAGGGGATGTGCTGAATGATGAGAAATAGCTGTTAGAAATGCTGCAGACCAATAGATCCCATGGAACATAATATCAACTGCAAGTGCTCAGTCATAGGGGTAAATGTGGGGAATTGGAGACCAAGAGGATGGTTCTCAGGTTTGGATTTAGTACCAGACCAACAGCACAAGTTCAGTTTAAACTAGAATATTTTCTCCAAAATGGGGGAAGACTCTACTAGTAACAGTAGTTCGATTCCTCTCTGCTTTTCCCCACGTCACTACAATCTCAACAGCACTAGGAAAACATTCGTTAGATTTGATAGAAACTAGATGTATAAAAATGTACCAAAATAAGAAAGTGAAGTGAAAGGTGCTTTAAGTACATTTAATAAGCTATTAAGACATTCCATCATATCTTCTTTCTAAATTTAAACCTCCCCCTTATTTAAACTCATCAGTTTGAATATCCTGTTTATTGAGTTTGCTCAAGACAGTCTGATTTTCCCCATGCCCTCGCAGTTCTGGGAAACTCACCATGGCTTTGTGAATTACTGCTATGATGTAAGATATATAGTATATTTTATGATTTACTTAGTACACTCTGAGCATACTTAATATGGGTAATAAAAGTATATGCTGTCTCTTTTTGCATAACCTATCAAATAATTCACAAATAAATCATATAAAAGCAAATAATTTTTTTTCAGACTGTCATTAAATGCTCTATATTTAAAATAAATGCTGGGAAAAAATATTAAAAGCTTAGCTCTAGAAATTGAAAAGGCACCATGAAAATGAAAATCTCATTTCTCCCTGAAAATCTAGGGCCTGTTATTGTTACAAGGAACTCCTAAAATTACTGTAGGTGAAAGAAGAATGTCCTCTATTTCCTGCAATTTGTTACATTGTGCTTTTGACAGCACTTTGTGTGTAGTCATTTATTAAATCAATTTCTCCTCTCCTGAGAAGACTGTTATCAACACCAATAAAAGAAAACAAAACAAAAAATGTATATGTTTTTTAAAAGGAAGTTTGTAAATAATTTCCAAGACATAGTAGCTACTGCTAATCCACAGAAATCAATGGAACTCTATTGATTATTCTCTCAGAGTTTGGCCTACCTGTTAATAAATGGTGTTTATTAAAATCTTTTTACACCAGAAGCTTTATTTTCAATACATTAACATCCCTTTAATGTTTCCTTGCTGTTTGGCAAGCTGAGAGGTATGCGTGAAATACAACCAGGAGAAGAAACAGAAGGGACACACTGGCACAACTACTGTATTTAGAATCATAGAATGTGAGGGGTTGGAAGGGACCTCTGGAGATCATCAAGTCCAACGTCTCTGCCAGAACAGGACCATAGAATCTAGGGCAGGTTACACAGGAATATTTTCTCTACACAGGAATATTTTCCGTTTAGCCATCACCTCTGGTCTGTTAAAGGTCCATCTCTGGAGAATCCCTGCCTACCTGTAGAACCTCAGTGAGCAGATCAGGCTCCCCAGAGCAGCATGGACAGTGCAGAGTGGAGGCAGCTGGCTCTGCAGGAGCACTGCTTTGTGCCTCCTGCTGTCTTGAAGACTTTGGGATACTACAGTCTCCAGCTGACATTCGAGGTAAGGTGTCCCATAAGGCCTGTGTCATATGCACCAGCCCCCCGGGATGTCTTAAACACTGAAGAAACATATTGAAGTCCCTGAACTGAGGTGCTTCCACCTGGAGCCAGGTCTCAACAGTTGCACCATGCTCAAAGTAGGAAAGCCTGTAAAGGAGGCCATGAAAGCTACTGGTGGTTAGCACAACAAACTGTTCTACAGCTTTTGTCCAAGTCTTGCACCTTCTACATGTTTTCATGTGTCAATGCTTCCCACAGCTACTTTGTGATATGAACAATGTTTTATCAGCCCCTAAGGGCTCATCTTATACAGGGCTCCCCATAAAGTTCAGCCATGCCAATGATATTGCAGAAGATAGCCGTTGCTCTACTTCTGATTTGAAAAAAAACTCACACCATTCAACAGTGAGCAAATAAACCTTATCAAGAGGACACCGTTTTATTGTGACACTGTATCTGCAAGAATATATTTACCAGACCACTATTGAAATTCCATAATCTGAATAGGAGAAGTATAAATGAGTTGGAAGGAAAAACAAATCTTTTCAATTGCACTTCACTTTTCACTTCAAAATTATAATGATTGACTGTGATACATAACAACCGGATCATTACCCCAAGCTGTAATAACTCATGAGCTCTCAAGTCAAAGTACTTATAGAACAGAAGCTCAAGTGTCATAGTTTAACCCCAGCTGGCAACAAAGCACCCCACAGCTGCTTGCTTACTCCCCCCCCACCATAGTGGGATACAGGGAAGAGAACTGGAAGCATAAAAGTGTGAAAAAGTGAGAAATAAGAACAGTTTAATAATTGAAAGAAAATAAACTAACATTAAAAAAAAAGCCATGAAAATAACAAAGAGAGAAATAAAACCCAAGAAAGACAAATGATGGAAACGAAAATAATTGCTCACCACTAACAAACTGATGACCCCAGGCAGCAGATCTTCAGCCAGTCTTGCCCCTAGTGTTATTGCTGAGCACAATGTCATATGGTATGGAATATCCCTTGGGTCAGTTGTGGTCAGCTGTCCTGGTTGTGTTCCCTGCCAGCTTTTTGTGCACTCACAGCCTACTTGCTGGTGGGGTGGTGTGAGGAGCAGAAAAGCCCTTGAATCTGTGTAAGCCCTGCTCAGCAACAACAAAACCATCCCTGTGTTATCAACACTGTTTCTAGCACAAATCCAAAACATACCCCTATACGAGTTACTATGAAGAAAATTATCTCTACCCCAGACCAAACCAGCACATGAAGTAAAACCTCTATTTCACCAGCACTCCAGTTTATTCAGGATACACTTGGCTCACGGCATAATAGAATTAACACATATTATTAAGCAAAGGTGTAACTACAGCCCAGGACCACTAGGTACTAAAGGCCAGTGTAATTTATTCCCTGCCTTCCGAGTGAGTGCAAAGACTTGAACTTGTTGGCTGAGCATTAACTAACAGGTCTGAAGCCAGGTCTGCTCAGCAAAGCTGCCTTGACTTCCAAAGTCTGTCAGTCCATTTCCATCTTCATGTGAGATGGATCTAGTTACACACTGTTTTTTTGTGTTTTATGATTTCTACTAGAATACTAAATTGCCTGAATGAGGTTTTAATAGTATCTGTTTGCATTTTATTTAACAGATTTCTACCAGATCCAACACAACACCTCTGGGAGGCCTGGGGCAAGAGTTTTGTCTACACAGGTTAAGTTTGTACGCAAGTTCCGCCCAGCATATCACTGTTGTGCTGGTTCAGCCATCATCATTTTATGCTGCCATCAGTCGCCTGATCACACAGGCCAACACTGAACTCAGCAACATCCCCTCACAAGTCTTCTTTTGGACAGTCTTGCCATAAGTTCCTGTGGGCCCAGCTCCCCCACTGCAGTGCCAGCATCGCCTGCTGAACAAAACTGACAGAGATGGCTCCTCAGTGGCCTTTCTTATGGAAGGACACCACTGAGAGAGCTCAGCAAGATGCAGCCAGCCCCAGCAGAAGCCACACCCAACAGGAAGCTCTTCCAACTGATCTGCTCCTGATTTATATAATCCTGGCCTCACCCCACCACTCCAATCACAACCACCTGGGTGAGGGCAGAGCCACAGAGCCACAGGTGGGCCAGGTTCTGCCTCTGGAACATGAAGCCAATAGAAAAAACATTCTGCTAGGTTGTGACTCATTCACAGGTCACCCTCCAACCTAGGGCCCAGAATCCAGGCCCCAGCACTTCAGTCACTCAAAATGACTTGTGTGTAAATGAACTTCTGTGAAGAGAGGCAATTACTTTTTTTGGCAAAAGGTCTTTGTATCTTTTGCATTAATGACTCTTAAAACAATCTATGAACCAATAAAGGTGCAGGGGATCATGCGCCTATCACATACTGAAAATTGATGAAAACAAGACTGTGCAGACCCCAGGATTTAGGAGGTAGAAAGGTCCACAGCCATGGACATCAAATGTCTCCTGAGGCATTCACCAGAATTCTGATGACCTGTTAACACACACCCAGACACACCCTCCCTGTTCTGCTTGAGGAAGGCACATCTATCAATCCTGGGAGCCAGGGACCCTGGAGAAGTTAAGTCTGACACCAGAGAAAAGGGACAGATATTAGTAAGAGGCTTTTTCTAAACAGGATTCTGAGTGTGTGAGGCTTTTTCTGCATTATCATAGACTGTAACCATCCTTATCGCTGTGATGGATTAAGAACATGTTGGCTGAATTTTGATTATTCAGTTATTATATTTATTAGACTAACAATAATTTTTTTTCTCCACATGCACAGAGTGTGATCTCTATAGATCAAAAGCCAGAACCTCAATATAACAGCAGGAATAGAAACAAAGTTGAGAAGAACCGTAAAAACGCTCTCCAGACAGGGCTGCTGTCTGGACCCAAATGCAGTTGCTGAGGCTGACTGGCTGGGTTCTCCCAGAAGCCAAAGCTCAACAGCATTTACTGTGCTGAGGAACTGCTTGCAGGCACAACACTTCAAGTAAGAGGCGTGTGGAGAGCCACCCAGTCAGAGATTATGCACAAAATCCGTAAGCTCCCAGGAAGGGAGGGGCTGCCCAGGTTTCTCCAGCGGTGGGCCACAAAGGAAGAGCAGGGCAAAGGTAGGATAGGCAGGGTTTTGGTCACAGCTTTTCTTTGCAGCACCCAGCACAGATGACTGAGACTGGAGAAGCCCTGAGAAAGGCTTTCTGGAGCATGAGCCTTTCCATTATCCCTGTGCAAAGCTACTCCATTCCCTGGAGACAGATGGAACATGAATGCTTTGAGCTGGTACTCTGCAATAATTAATTCTCCCGCCTCCTTTTTCATCAGTAGTTCCTTGAATAAAGTTTTGGTTACCAGTGTATAAATCAAACACACAGAAAATACTAGTCCCATCCTTATAAAGAACAATTTACTGTGATCCGTTTTTCTGAAACTTTGGTGCATGGTGGTTTGTTGCCTATTCCTGTGCAAATGATAGAGTAAATCACCCAACCGAGCAATGATTTCTCGGCACTGTCTTTATATTTTACCTGGGCAGGAGCAGGGATTTTTCACTCACAATATCACTTGCAGCTCTGTGTAGAGAGTCTGCAGAACGAGAATATGAGCTCTACTGGGCTCAGCTCTGCACAAGCTCTCCCATGGTGAGGACAAACCACTACCCCTGGACCCAAGAGATCATCACATGGGCACAGACTGTCTAAACACTTGCCGACTGAGGGTACTTATCTTCACAGGTTTATCTTGAGGCTATCTGCCTCTCCAGTTGCCACACGAAGACATTGTTCTTTCCACTCACATTTGCAGGATGCCCCTGTGGCAACTCTGTCAATATTTGGAAACAAGAAAAAACAGCCTCAAGGAAACATTCAGTGTGCTTAGTGCTCTCAGCTCTGTGTTCCTCCATGGGCTTCAAAAAATAAACGAGATCTATATGGACCTGAGACCAGGAAATATTTGTTTGCTTTAAGCTTGTAATTTGGTTTTGGTGAGAGAAGGAGAGGGAGATCCATTACTGCTTTATTCATTAATAAAAAGCCAAATAACTTTAAAATACAGCTGACTTCAATTTTTTTAAGGGTCTACAGCAGGGGTGGTTGCACTTTTTTTTCCTGCAACACTGGTAGCATAAACAGCACTATGAGAAAGATATCCATCTATAAATATACATTTGAATGACCTGTTGGCTTAAAACAACATACATGTTACACTGTGCCAAATTATCCTTAGTCTCGAGCAATCTAACTATATTATCTTACAGGACAACATAATGTTTTCGTCCTTTCTTTTTATTTTAAACCTCTATTCCTTCTGGAAAGTGCATTCTGTATTTCACTGTAGTCTTACCTCTACTCACCCCTGCATATGATTCTGTAATGAAATACCAGATGTTTATTTTCCCTTTTAACACCAAACTCATTCCAGAGGATGTTTTAGCTTTCTTGTATGAAGTTATTTTAAGGCCTCATGAAAAGCCTATGTATGCAGAAGCTATTTGATTAAGGTTTTGCACTGTGGATGCTGAAAACCTTTTAAGTGCCTACTAAAGTCTAAGGACAAAATATAATGGCAGAGGAAGGGACTGTGTAAGAAATATTTCCTGGAATTACTCTTAAGTGTCTGTCTCACTGTTTCTGTTTAGTTCATCATACACAGACACACTAGAAATTACCAGAAACAAACTTTTTCAATATGGCTACTAGATACCAGCCTATTGTTTAAATTATACTAACAAACACCTTGGTACATGTATCCTCCCTTTCCCTCATTTCCAGTACAATATTGCATTGTACAGTGGGAAGGAGAAAAAATAGCAGAAGAAAAGCATTGGGAAGAATAATCAAGGAGAAGACATGCAGGCAGAGGTACCAGTGTCCTCAAATTTCCATCACTAGAACCTCTTATGTGGCAGCAAAGAAAGAAAACATTTGACAGTCGGTGGGAGATGCAGCAGACAGGACAAAAACCTGTGGTGAATGTGGAGAGAAATAATTTCATGGCGTATTTCTAAAATATTCACTAAGGAGAAGCCAGCACCAGTCAGAAGCTAACTGGCAAGCAAGCCAACAGAAAGGAAAAGATGGTAACTAGGTGCTAGTATCATCCCATTTGCCTTTGAATTTCTTCAGAGCTACTATTATAAAGCAGAATGGTCCCTGGCTAGCTGTTATCAGACTACAAATGAATGACAAGAAATCAATAAGGTGTAGAAATGAGAACCTAGAAAGACCTGCCCATCATCTTCTCTGCAGATAAAGGATGATGTCTGATCCCATTAGTAGATACTAACAGCCTCAGTCAGTATCCCAGTTTCTCTGTTTCCTTACCAACATACCCCTTTAGCCGCCAGTGTTGCTGAAAACTGCTCCAAGTAACATTTTCAGTCAAATAAATCAGTGTCACAAATCATTCTGCTCACTGATCTTCCGCTGCCAACAGATATTTCATTTCTGTTCCACAGCCTAACAGTATTGTAAGGAGCAGTATCTACAAGATCAAATCACATCCTGCTTGTGTCACTGGAATGCAAGAGTCAACACTGACCTTTCAGCAAACCTTAAGCAAACTAGGTATGGATGGTACATTAACAGCTACTTTCTATTAACTCAGGTCTTCAACACTGTGTCCTTTCTGGATGTTTGTGCAATCCTTCTCAAGACCCTTAGCTCCATAACTATTTCCTCAGGGCTGTCCGTTACGTGCTGGATCTAATATATAATTATTTTTTGACATAAGACCCTGCTCAGGAGTGTTGGATCCAGATTCATTGTTGTGGCTACGTAACCAAACACAGATTTAGACTTAGCATGAAGAGTCCATCCTCAAAGGTAACCCATGTCAGTCATGATCAACTATCACAGGGGGTCACATTCAACTCACAGTTGAGACAAGGCCTGTATTTCATCACACCAAACCAGGAACAGTATGACACCTTGTCAGCAGAAGGCAGCAGCAGCCATGACAACAAACAAGCTGCTGATCACTGATCCCACCACCTGTGCTACTGTGTTTGACCTTTTACACTGCCAAAACTGTTCCTAGATTGATCCATGACAGCATGCTCTCAATCTTGATAGACTCCAACATTTCAATCCATGCCATAGCTCTGGGTAAGTACAAGTGACAAAACACAAATGTATCAGCTGTTGCTTGGCTTGGCAAAAATTGTTGAGGAATGATGAAGGTATTTAGCTAACAAATATCAAACTGAATTCAATGAGACTTGAAGGTCTGAATAATTGCTTGGAATTAGACCTTAGTGCTTTGCCCTGTTCAGGTTTATATATCTTATTAGGCTTGCTCTTAACTCTTGACCTGCCTATCTACTTTTCACTTTAGTTCCCTCTTAACAGCAACATTTGCTGTCAGTCCTTCAGATTTACACTTGTCCAACTTACAACCAGGCAAACTTTCCACTTGCTACCTGAAATATCTGGGTCCTTTAACGTTTTGTTAAAAATCCTTTCAGCTATCTTATCATTTTCGGTTTTCACTAAGAGCAAGCCTCAATTCCTCAGGATCTATCTGGCAGTTATGTGTTCCGGATTGAACACAATGTCCTGGCTGAGGTTATGCCACAGTGATAGAAAGAAGAAATACAGCTATGCCACTCTGAAACATGCCACCCCTGAACATGAAGCTCTGAATCACTCTGGCCTTTTTTCCTGGCTTATTATATCGTGAAATTACCTGCAGGCCCTTTCCAGCATCATCACTTTCTTCTGCTTCATCTTGCCACTGAGCCAAACTGTTTCATACCATTTTTCCTCGGATTCTGTCTTGCACGTTTTCAAATTGTAATCAGTAACCTGAGTTTTTTGAGCCTGCTGATGCATAAAGATTCTCAGAAGATGTATACTGCTATAAACCTATTGGCTTAAGTGGTGCTATGACAATTCAAACTGGCTGAGAATTTATCCTAAAATATACAAGTGAATACTTTTAATGTCAATCAAGACAAAGATTGCCATGGGGATAAATCGTTTTTCACGTGCTTTGCTGAAAAAGGAACTTCACTCCAGCAGCAGCAGTTCCCAGTAACAAAGAATTTGCAGTGAGATTTTTCCTTAGTCATTGTTTCTTGCTCTAAGAACAAAATAATTGTGTGTATGTATATGTATTTATATATATATTTATCGCTCTATACATTTTATAATAGTCATACTGTTCTCCAGGAAATGAAATTCACAGATCCAAGAGTCATGTTGGAATTCCACCCTGCACTTTACAAGCTTTCATTGCTTATCAGTACACGTCCATGTACAAACCACTAGGTATTGGTGATTACGTCTAATCTTTGGTATTAATATAATCACATTTCCAGATAAACAAAACATGTAGAAAACTAATTACGTTATTTTTTTTTAACCTTTGCCCAGTGGATATGTTTTCCCAAGTGCATGCATTTCTCCTACTGTCTATTATTTTCATTAATTTGCTTTTCTGACCATAGAGGCAAATATTACACAAATCAAAAGTAAATAAGCACAGAGTTTTAATCCCCTCATCTTTTCAGATTTTAGATTCCCAACCCACAACTACAACCACTAAACCCCACTACAACTACCTGAAAGGAAGTTGTAGCAAGGCTGGTGTTGGTCTCTTCTCCCAAATTACTAATGATAGAACGAGAGGAAATGGCCTCAAGTTGCATCAGGGGAAGTTTAGATGAGATATTAGGAAGAAATTCTTTCCTGAGAGAGTGGTTGGGCACTGGAACAGGCTGCCCAGGGGGGTGATGGAGTCACCATCCCTGGAGGTGTTTAAAAACAAGTGCATGTATCACTTGAGGTGATGGTCTAGTGGTTAGGGAGATGTTGGGATGAAGGTTGGACTTGAGGATCCTGGTTGTCCTTTCCAGCAATAATGATTGTATGATTCTATGATCAATTGTTAGATACTAATTTTCAATACAAATAAGGAAATTTATTTGCAATGTGGAGAGCTGTTTGCCCAAAATAATTCCACATGCTAGATGTTGACCTCTGCTAGAACTTGGCTTCCCAGACTAGGACTCTTGCATCTACAATGTACTGCCCAAGTGCAATACACATCTTTCCCTTTGGAAGCTACTCAAATTTGAATTATTCTGCAGACTTCCTTGGCAATGCTTAAAAAATTCCAACCTTGTAGATTCTATGATCCTAATAAGCCTCTGAAAGCTCTCTGATTTTCACCAAAGTTGTTCTGAATTATCATAGCCCTGTTCTGGGCCTATGCTGTGGCTTCCTTCAGCAGGTTAATATGAAAGCAAGTGTGCAAACACCTCCTCCCTCTGATACTTCTGGAATCAGAGACCACTTCTCCTGCTTCTCCTGATCAGAACAGTGTTTATGAAACAGGGCTAGATATGATTGCATGTATCTTTCCTCCAGCCAGCCCTCAGCAGCTCCATTTTTTGCTATGCCTGAGGCTTTGTCAATGTAAAAGTTATCCTTCTTCCAAGACAGTTGAAGTAACACATATAATCGGAACAAGATGTTTTCATCTAGGGAAACATAGTGAAAGAAAGAAAGAGATGCCCATGATGATAAATACTACTAGTAGAACAGCTTCAAACCCTTTTTTTTTTTCTTGAAAAAAAATACTTGGTCTCTCAAATACCCCATACTGGCATTTAAATATGCTTATTTACTTATATATAGGTGTGGGTTACAGAACACTTCAACAGAGAGAGCTCAACTTTTGCTGAAAAGGCAGCATGACTTAAGAAACAGCTTACTAAACTCCTGGGTAGCTGTTCTTTATTTTCTCCAGCACCTGCCTTGAGCTAGAGCAAAAAAAATCACTTTTCTGTATCCCAGTTTCCCTTCTGTAAAAACAGGGGCACAAAAGTGCAGTTTTAGCACTGTAGTTCCCAGTGCCCTCCTTTACAGTGATCTGACGGTACAGTGGGATTTTAAGATGCTGTAAATGTAGCCTTAACGCCCCGTCAAACCACCTTAATAAGAGTAGCACACCAGCCAAGGTTCTCTTCCTACAGGGTATTAGGTGTCCCCAGGTGAAGGGCAAGAGGGAAAGGAGTGGAGTTGTAGTCATTGAAGTCTAATTGCTATATAGGTACCATTTCTTTTGTGCTGGCATATCAAAAGGAGCCCTCTTCTTCCATTCTTTGTTTAATGTCAGTAGTAAAACTACACACTTTCACCCTATGTGGAATAGTTTTAGTCCACACAAAAGTAAAAATCGATTCATCAAGGTTAATCAGCATTCTGTACAGTCCGTAGTGCAGAATTCGTGCTTCTTGCAATATTCTGAACAGCAGCTTAAGAAAAAGTACAGGAAATAAGATCAGCATCTGGGGAATGTCGCTGAGTAATTTTAAAAAACTCTCAGCTTTATTCAGTGATAACTCATGTAGGAATGTATTTAGATATCATCTATTGTTCTGATTCACTTTACTGACTTTTAGAAGTACCTTAATCCTACAGACAAGACAAGCTGAATTCAGTGAGATGTTAATTAGCTTGTATAGAATTATAGAATCATAGAATGTGTTGGGTTGGAAGGGACGTCTAAAGGCCATCTAGTCCAACGCCCCTACAATAAGCAGGGACACCTCTGACTAGGTCAGGTTGCTCAGAGCCCCATCAAGCCTGACCTTGAATGTCTCCAGGGATGGGGCCTCCACCACCTCTCTGGGCAACCTGTTCCAGTGCTCAGCCACCCTCATATTAAAGAACTTCTTCCTAGCATCTAACCTAAATCTACCCTTTTCTATCTTAAAATATAGTGCTACAAAAAGTGCTCCAATCTGGGCCCCAATCTGATGTCACTGAGGTACCCTTTAGTGGATGTTATTTTGTTCATTTCAGAAGCCTTATCCATTATTAAATCAGTCTCATTTCCCCAGTGTCTTGCATATTGTATTTTGAAAAAAAAAAAAAAAGTGTACAAATAGTGTTAAAAGAATATTAGTTCAAGAAGTTAAATTCTGAACAATTTTTAACTTAAAAGAACAATCCATAACCTCAAATTTCAAAGCAGTCAAAGATTAATGAAATAGTAAAAGTACTCAAAACATCTTGCATTTTGAAGCTATGAACATTTGATTCTAAGACAAACATCCCACAATCAATACAACCTTCATTAATATATTAAACAGCTGTTCCAGTTCAATTTAATAAGCTCCCAAAACATTTTACTCAAGATACAGAAGTCATTTCAGCAATAACTCCACAAGCATTTATCATATTTAGTAGATCTCCATCTGAAGTTTAGTGTGTAGGTTTAAAATATCTGGACGATTCATGTTCATTTAAATGCAAATTACTGGAAATATTGCATAACCTTCATTCTGATCTTCAAAGCCAGCTTATACATCCCAGACTGCACACAGCCCTCTGTTTATTCAAGAGCATTCAACCTTTCTTCTGGACCATGAGGCTGGTGGAAGCACTGCAGGACAACCCCACACCCTCGGCTGTAGAAAGGAGGTAGTAATCTGGAATCAGCCTGGCTACATCCCTCTAATATCTGTCCTTCAAGGCAGAGGCAGGAGAAGGTGTTAATTATTGTCATCTCACACCTGTGCTCTGCTCCTAGCAGTCCTTCACCCCTTGGTTCTCCATCACGTGGTAGTGCCCTTTTAGCTTTTACATACATGACAACCTCCCTGTGCTTTTCAATGGCCCAAGAAAGTCTTTCGTAGGTGAATGAAATGAGCTGTTTTGCTGCAGTTGCATATAGCTACACATTTGGAATTATATTCCATCTGTGGGCTCTCAGGCCATAGGGGCAGAATTTGAGACTACTGGAACAGTGAGAGCTGCTATCTCCCATATTCATGTTGACTCTGCTATGGGGCAGTGTCAGTCATACCTTGCAGTTGATTTCTGTCCTTAAACCTAACTTAACGTAATCAATAGGAGTTCTCTGCTCTGCCATTCCAGCACAGACTCTTTCTATTCCTTCCATTTACCCTCAGTCTGGCAGCAGGAATTCATCCTGTTAAGATCAAGAATCTGAAAAAGCTCCCAGACACCCAGGGATATTTACAAACCTGAGAGAAGGGTTGATGCAGGCAAGGGACTCGATCTCTTTTTGAGATCTCACCACTTTCATTATTATCATAAACTGTTTGATGTATCCTGGCGATCAACTTACGTGGTTTATCTGATGTTTCCTCCGTGCTTAGCAATAATGTAAAGAACGTTACTGCCTATGGCTATCCACCTATTTTCCTTCATCTATTTTATTTTGCTTTAAGGGTAAAAATAGCACAGTAAACTAATAAAAAATAGATCTGTTTATCCCATAAGGGATTCATATCTGATTACACTGAAGTAATAGACTTTTCCAGTCCAAGTTTTCTGACCACCAAAGATCAAATAAGAACCCTAATGCTGGATGGAAATGTAGCTCCAATAAACCTGAAAACTTCTTCAGTCACTGCACAGATCAGTGATGGCACTTTGTTCAAAGCATGACAATATTTTTTTAGAAGAAATAATTGTTTAGCAGTCTTTACCAGAACATAAATGCCAATTACCTTATAAGTTATCTATCTCTGCTTGACAGTTTTAAAATGTAGATCTATATTTATCTTTTATTGTTATTAGACTTTTATGAATTAGGTTACAAATTGCTTGTCAAGAAATCCGATTGTGCACTGATTTATGTAACTCATTCTTCTGATATATATTAAACATTTGCTTGCATGTTGTATGGCATTGTCTTTTTTATATTTAAGAAAGACATAGATCTTTAATTACTTTCAGTGAATTCCTGTCGTACAGAAATGTGGAAGTTCAAGGTTTGTGTTGATCAAGCTCTCTACCCTACATGTATTTCTTTAATGGATTTTTAAAATAATCATTATTTTCAGGGCTGGGCTTTTTTACTAAAACCAAGCACAATATTGCCATCTCCAGTCATTCAGCCACAGGGCTAATCAAAAGCTTTTATTCCTGAACAAAAATACTTGGGGACAGGTATCCAGATGATCTGACCCTTTAACTTTTAGAACAGTATTTTTTCTGACATCAGTTAAAATTTGCTTGGTGCAGGAAGAGATCTATGGTGAAAGCACCAAACGTGCCTGGCAGTCAGGATCATAACAAGGAGAGCAGAGACATTTATGACCCTACAATGGAGGGCATGACATGCTATCTGTGCCACCAAGCCAATCCACCAGCAAGGGAAGGACTGAGATCCCCAGCTTCTGTTCCCATGTTTCCTACCCCATTTTATTTTTCTTTCCCTTGGAGATCCTGAGACTCTTCTGAGGAACCATCTCAGTAATACAAGGTTTTAATCTAGGTTTGCTCTTACCCAAGAGCACAGAGAGATCACCAAACTTTTCCTCTCTCTCATTTTGTAAGTCAGTCAGAGCTTAGCCCTGAAGAGATGTCTTCTCCAGCAGCGCACTGTGAAACTTAACATAGACCAACTTTAAATGAGCTATCTCAGGCACCAGCAGCAGACTCTTTCAACACAGAGTGCCTCACAGTATGATTCAACCTATGCTTTGGACTGCTGCCAGCTCCTACATCTCTAATTTAAAGCAAGTCTGTATGTTTCTTTGCTGAATAGTAATTTCTTCCATAACTGCGAGATTAAAATCCTTTAAGCAAGATATGCCAAGGTTCAAGAACTTTCCCATCCTAAACGACACTGCATGCACTAAGTTATCTCTTAACGAGGAGATGTTACATGTCATCTGTACAGCAGAGGCCAGCATTACCTGTGTCAGTATGCAGATGAAAGCTAGCAAAGATTCAGAACACGATATACTTACTTTTTTTGATACGTTCAAAACCCAGTGCTTTATGTTCCTGTTGGATAGCAAAAGCTCCACATAAATATCCATCATTATAATCGGTTTACTCATAACCACCATGACGGCAGCTTCCACTTAATGCACTCCAAACAACTCTTCTCCATACAGAATTTTCATTTTTCTCACATTCCTGTGCGAAACAAGAGCTCTCTGCACCATCATTTTTCAGGCCCTGGTACAATTCCACTGGTAGTAGTCCTAGGGGCAGAAAAAAATGGTATCCAGAACCAAAAGGATCATCAGGTCCATTCCTTTTTGCAAACACAGGAAGCCACAACATGCAAATGTCTCACACGACAGGCTCCTTCTGCCAGCCAGACAACGTGTCCTGGTTGCTGGAAGACCAAAGACTTCATATGACCCTTGGCAGCTCCCTGTGTGCTTGAGATCTACAAGGTGAGTATGTGGAATGCAGAGGAGTGTAGATAGTAAGTTTACATGCTTAGTTGAGTTAGACACAGCAGATAACAATGTTTGGCGTAAAGCCACAGCAGCGATTGGATTAATAGCTCAAATTTTAATTAAGGAAGGTCAGATCATCTCTTTCTATCCAAAGAATTATAAAAAACAATATAAATTGAAATAATTTGAAGAAAGTAAACATTCACTCTGAGTGTTGCAGCACTGCATATTCTGGGAGTGGTGGTTTTTCAGAAATGGCTTGAATCTCAGGGTCTGACCCAGGTTTGGGACATTAATACCCTCTGCAAAGTTTATGCCATTGATCATGAAAAGGTTCCTGATCATGAAAAGGTTCCTCAGCCTTCTATGATCAGGTGACCCGCCTAGTGGATGAGGGAAAAGCGGTGGGTGTTTACCTGGACTTCAGGAAGGCATTTGACACTGTTTCCCAAAGCATTCTGCTAGAGAAGCTGGCGGCTCAAGGCTTAGACAGGTGGACTCTTCGCTGGGTTAGAAACTGGCTAGATGGCCGAGCCCAGAGGGTGGTGGGGAATGAAGTCAAATCCAGTTGCTGACCGGTTACAAGTGGTGTCCCTCGGGGCTCAGTTCTGGGACCAGTCTTTTTTAATATCTTTATCAATGACCTGGATGAGGGGATTGAGTGCACCTTCAGTAAATTTGCAGATGAAATGACATTAAGTAGGAGTGTCGATCTGCTTGAGGGTAGGAAAGCTCTGCAGAGGGATCCGGACAGACTGGAGCGATGGGCTGAGACCAACTGGATGAGGTTTAACAAAGCCAAGTGCTGGGTCATGCACTTTGGTCCCAACAACCCCTGGCAACACTCCAGGCCTGGGGAGGAGTGGCTGGAAAGCTGCCTGGTGGAAAAGAACATGAGGGTGTTGGTCACCAGCCAGCTGAACATGAGCCAGCGGTGTGCCTGGGTGGCCAAGAAGGCCAATGGCATCCTGGCCTGGATCAGAAATGGTGTGACCAGCAGGAGTAGGGAGGTGATCATGCCCCTGGACTCAGCACTTGTGAGACTGCACCTTGAGCACTGTGTCCAGTTCTGGGCACCACAGCACAAGAAGGACATGGAGGTGCTGGAGTGGGTCCAGAGAAGGGCAATGAGACTGGTGAGAGGTCTGGAAAATATGTCTTATGAAGAGCGCCTGAGGGACCTGGGATTGTTTAGTGTGGAGAAGAGGAGACTCAGAGGAGACCTCATTGCTCTCTACAACTACCTCAAGGGAAGTTGCAGCAAGGCCGGTGTTGGTCTCTTGTCCCAAATTACTAATGATAGAATGAGAGGAAATGGCCTCAAGTTGCATCAGGGGAGGTTTAGATGAGATATTAGGAAGAAATTCTTTCCTGAGAGAGTGGTTGGGCACTGGAACAGACTGCCCAGGGAGGTGGTGGAGTCACCATCCCTGGAGGTGTTTAAAAAACAAGTGGATGTAGCACTTGAGGCAATGGTCTAGTGGTTAGAGAGATGCTGGGATGAAGGTTGGACTTGATGATCCTGGTCGTCCTTTCCAATCATAATGACTGTATGATTCTATGATCAGCACTGCTGTCCTTCCAGCTCCATGTTTTTGCTGCACAACTGAAATAGAAAAAGGTTAGCACTAAAAGCTTGGGATGAACTCCTGTATTTATATTTTATAGTTGTGTTATTACTATCTAGAATAACTCGTAATGAACTGCAATTCTTCCCCACACAATTCTACTAAAAATATATGTGTCACTTACACTTTTTAGTCTTGCATGTTCCTGAGATCACTCTGATGCCTCCAAGGCTTTACCTTGCATTTATGCTTCCCTTGTTAAGAGTCCTGGCTGAACATGGTGTCTATCAGCCTTATCTACCCTTGTGATAGGGGAATTGAATGCTCCAGGAAAGATTTTGGCCCATCCTGTCTGCCTGATGTCATTGCTAGGTCATGGAGTAGGTGGAAAACTAAATATAGAGAACCACCAGCCATCTCCACAAGATCAATAACCTTCAAATTTTTTTCCACAGGAGAATGGACTGATCTGCTGTTGACCAGCTTCAGAGGCCCGTTGGTTGGTGGACTACCACAAGTTCAGGGAATTGTGCAACTCACTTCTCCGTACCACCCTCCTGCAGCAAATACTGACCACTGGAGTGAATTTCCTAACTATTTCACATTTCAGTGAATCTGAGTAGCCATCTGCTGCAGGGAGCTCCTGAAGCAGCCAGGAGCTCTAAGGATGGACAAAACTAACCCATTGGATGCTTGCCCAAATCCCCATAATGCTTTGGGCAATCTCTGTTTAGCTGATATGTACTTGGCAGATTTGCCTGAGCCTCTTCTATTAATCCTTTTCACAGTTTGAAGAATCTCTGCTATATCAGCACAAAATCTTATCTCAGATACTGAAAACACACCCTGGTTCTTCAGGCAAACTCCTTTGAGACCAAATCTGTCTGCTCCCTATTGGACCCTCATGGGCACTTATGTCTTTTCTTAGGTGTGATGTTCAGTCTTGTTTATAGTGCTCCAGGTGCAGTCTAACTACTTTATATACACTAATACTATCTTCTCTGATTTATATTGTATTCCTGGAAATTCTGTTTTCCTTCTCCAATACCGAAACACGGTGGGTTGAAGGCCATGGGGAATATCTCCAAAATAACTCCCCAAATTTATTTCAAACTTCTAGTAACATGCTGCAGTGACATTCTATTTGTTACCTTGTTGGATTCTTTGCTATTCTACATTGTCTCTTAGAAAAAGGCATTTAAATGATTTAAACCGTCTGTGTCAAGCTTCATTGTTCTTCATTATTTGCTGTATTTCCTGTATTAGTATTATATCCACACCTGAAAATTCATCTCTCAATAGTATTAGGTAAACCATTAAAAATAACAGAAAGCTGAGGAGGGTACATTGATCCTAGTGACCCTTTATGCTTTCTATTTGCAGTAAATCAGTCCCATCCCTTCCTGCAGAGGACTCTTATTTTGTTGAGCACATGGTCTTCCTTCTTCCAAGGCTAAGGCATTACATGAATTTCTTCTGTTCTTGCCTGTAGCTATATTTTTTTTCTCCACGGCAGATTTTTTTTTCCTCTACAGCAAGATAGAGGCAATGGCTTAAGCAGTATTCATCAAAATGTGTATTTGGAACACTCAATAGCCACTCGATGATACAGGAACAGTGGGATCTTAAATCCATCTATCTAAACAAAGATTTAAGAGACTTGGTATAGTGGCAGAATATTTTGTGTAGCAATAAGAATTATTTTAAATAATTTATCCCCACAAATTGCTGTAGAATGTTAACCAGAGCTGAAAAAGTAGATTTCAAAAATTAAACCTCAAACTTTAAAGCAAAATGTAATAAAGTTTTTGCAAGCAAGCTAGTGAAGGAGGGACATGTTCGAAGGAAAGGTGATTCTCATGTTAGGATGGTTTTCTCAGCTGACACCACCACTCACTGTGACCAATATGCTAGGAAACACAGGGGAGGTGAGGTAGAAGGAAGGTAAAATTTGCCACAAATGTAGACCAAATTTTTAGAAAGCTAAAATCCTTTCTAATATGTCTTAACAGAAATATCAGCCAATAAATGGGGCATCAGGATGTCCACTTTTCATAATTATATTGAAACTGTGGATCATTAAGAATGCACTTTACAGAATCACAGAATGGTAGGGCTTGGAAGGGACTTCCAGAGATTGTCTAGTCCCACCCCCCCCTCCCCCCAACCAAAGCAAGTTCACCTAGGGCAGGTCACACAGGAGCACATCCAGATGGGTTTTGAAAGTCTCCAGAAAAGAAGACTCCACAATCTCTCTTGGCAGCCTGTTCCTGTCATCCTCCCAGGAAAGAAGTTTTTCCTGATGTTGAGGTGGAATTTCCTGTGTTCCCATTTGTGCTGTGTGCCCCCATCCTATCACTGGGCACCAGTGAAAAGAGACTGACCCAATCCATGTGACACTCACCCTTCACGTACCGATAAGCATTGATCAGATCCTCTCATAAACTTCTCTTCTCCAGGCTAAACAGCGCCAGGGCTCTCCGCCTTTTCTTGTAAGAAAAATGTCCAGTCCCTCAATCATGCTTGTAGCCCTCCATTGGACTCTTTCCAGGAGTTCCCTGTTTCTCTTAAACTGGGGAGCCCAGAAATGGACACAGTACTCCAGATGTGGCCTCACCAGGGCAGAGTAGAGGGGGAGGAGAACCTCTCTCGACCTGCTGGTCACACTCTTCTTAGTACAACCCAGGATACCATTGGCCTTCTTGGGGACTAGGGCACATTGCTGGCTCATTATTAACTTATTGTCCACCAGGACTCCAAGATCCTTCTCAGTGGAGCTGCTTTTCAGCAGGTCAACCCCCAACCTGTACTGATGCATGGGGTTATTCTTCCCCAGGTGCAAGACTCTACACTTGCCCTTGTTGAACTTCATTAGGTTCCTTTCCACTCAACTCTCCAGCCTGTTCAGGTCTTGCTGAATGGCAGCACAGCCTTCCAGTGCATCAGCTACTCCTCTGAGTTTTGTGTCACCAGCAAACTTGCTGAAGGTACACTCTGTCCCAGGTCATTAATGAAGATGCTGAACAAGATTGGACCCAGAACTGACTCCTGGAGAACATCATTAGAAACAGGCCTCCAGCTAGACTCTGTACCACTGATCATAATCCTCTGAGCTCTATTGTTCAGCCAGGTCTCAATCCATCTCACAATCCACTCATCTAATCCATACTTCCTGAGCTTACCTATGAGGATGTTATGGGAGACAGTGTCAAAAGCCTTGCTGAAGTCAAGGTAGACAACAGCCACTGCTCTCCCTTCATCTACCCAGCTAGTCATACCATCACAGAAGACTATCAGATTAGTTAGGCATGATTTCTTATTGGTAAATCCATGCTGACTACTGATAACTTTCTTTTCCTCCATGTGCTTGGAGATGACCTCCAGAAGGAGCTGTTCCATCATCTTTCCAGGGATAGAGGTGAGATTGACTGGTCTGTAATTGCCTGGGTCCTTCTTCTTGCCCTTTATGAAGACTGGAGTGACATTGGCTTTCCTCCAGTCCCCAGGCATCTCCCTCATTCTCCATGATCTTTCAAAGATGATGGAGAGTGTCATAGCAACACCATTAACCAGCTCCCATAGCACTCATGGATGGATACCCTCAGGACCCATGGGTTTGTGAGTGTTCAGATTGTCTAAATGATCTCTAACCCAGTCCACCTGCTAACATCTAACTTCCTGTACTCTATTTCCTCCTGCCTTTATGTACTTGTGGGAGTCAGGTTGTAATTCAGTATATTAGGGACCAAATGAACAGGACATTGTTTTGTGGATGTGGCTCCCATCCTCTCCGTGTGCAGCCCACCAGTAACAAACCAGGTGCCTCTTCTCATTTGCTTCCAATGACAAAGACATTGGACTTTATCTTCAAGAGAACTAAAAATCAAGACAAATAAGATTAAAGATGAAATTCTCATTTTAGAGACATTACAATAATTGCACTCCCCAGGAAATTATGCAGAGTAGAGTGCCTATCATGAACTATACTAGTGCCCAGACACATGATAAGCTTTCAGTGGAAAAGAAACATATCTGGTGTGTCTTGCTTTAGTAATTGCTGCAGAACATGGCCCTTTAGGAAAGGCGTTTCCACAAACATAATTTCTAGCAGAAAAATGCCAATCTTTTCTTTGCCTTCCACAACTAGAAGATAAACAAAAACCATGCTAGAAAGTGAACACTCAATATCCTTTCAAATCCTATTTCTACAATTTTGTACCCATAAATGCCCTACTACCCATTTCTTCTATTCTTCAAGGAATTAAAATCTAGTGAATGCATAAAAATGTTACCTTGTCAACAAGACCTGTCTATTGCATGTCATTCCAATGAATGCAACATAGAACGATCAAAAAGATTTGCCACTTTAACTCCAAGTTTCAAGGAAAAATATTTTCTTGTTTCACACGTTAGATATTTGCAACATCAGTCAAACATTGTCTTAATCCTGAATTAAATTTTATTGACACTCATGGAGTGAAAGACTTTACAATTTATTATTTAGGTATGAGTATTTTATCTGAATGTTAAATAAGCCTCAGTTCTGAGTCAGGCTCAGACAGGTGGTGACAGTGGCATTTTAATTTATATTGGAGCATGGACAAAATCAAACATCATTTCACATGAGAGTCAAACATGGAGAAAAATAAAAGACTGAAAATAAGAAGCCATAGCACATCAGCCCAAAACAAGTACCATGTAGAAGGAAGCTGCTAGATTGTGATTATGGGTAATTAGCCTCAAATATAGACAACTGTATTTCTTCTTAACAAAAAAAAGAAACCAACCAAATGAATTTGCATCTATTTAGGAGCCTAAACAAATTTCACAATCTACTGTATGCAAAGACAAAAAGTGGAAAACTTATCAAAAGATAACACTTATCTTTTATTTTAAGGGATGCCACATCCAATTAACCTCAAGACGTCTAACACAAACTCCCCCCCAGTGTGAGAGCATCTGTTTTGGAGTGGTCACCTTGGAGATTGCTAGATTTCTGGAAGTGATTATAGGAGAAGAGGTCCCTGTGACTTTGGATGAAGGCATGAACTGACGTTTGTGTACTTCTATTGCAAACTTGTAGGATTTTAATTTATCATGGGGAAAATATTAGGGATATATCCTTTCCTTACTTTGAAATAGCCAAGCTTTGCAAATAGTTGTAGGTATTGTATGCTCTGAACTCACATCTAAACAGAGATCAAGTCTGAGACCAAGGTTTCAAACTCAATAGCTAAAGATTTAAAATTTATAAGGAATCAAAGTCAGGATTTCCTCTCACAAGGTCAAGGTACTATTCACTGTTTTATTTTAAACATTTCGACCCACCACCATAATAGACAGGTCTTGGTTTAATCCACTTTAAATTCATCTGAAGTCCCAGCTCTTCATCCTAGGAGGTCTTTCTAATCTACCTACAGGTTATTCTGAGGGCTGTGATGGAATGATGACCCCACTACCTCTACTAATGTAAGCCTTGTTGATTGGGAAGTGTTTCTGGAAATATCTGTTTGTGGTGAACCGACCACATGATTTTTTCTGCCTTATTAAAACAGTGAGCAAAAAACTCAATTTCCCATAAATCTATTCTGCATAAATCCTCCAGGAAACCGGAACCGTGATAACGCCAGCCATAAATATTGAAAAAGAAAACAA
>VZZY01022415.1:49314-86217 GCA_013400335.1 Eurystomus gularis
GCACCATCCACACATACAGGTCGTATTTTGACATAATTAAGTCCTTATTTGCCCTTATCTCTCGGTGGGTGAGAGAGGGAGTGAATGGGTGGGCGTGGTCTTCTTTAATACTATAATATTTCCGTAGAGTAAATAGGGTTTTATTTGAATATATTTGGTGGTGAACTTGTTGGATACTCATTTCGGTCTCTGTGTCTGCTTGCAAGCCTGGTGGGGAGATACCCCAATTTACCCTCAACCCTTCTCCCTTTGGGAGGTGATCGGACCTCTGCGCGCCCGACCGCGACACTGTTTTCCATCTGCTATCCCTTTTTCCCTTTTGTGGAACTTGCTTATTCAGTCTATTCTGGAAAATGAATGTCATTAAGAATGAAGGGGAGACGGGTTTTACTATTAATGACAAGGCAAATACTATGTATAATTTAGGGAGAAAAGCCAACACAGAGAGTTGTCACTTATAAACACTAGGGAAATAATGCAGCATGGGAATAAAACTGGTGAAAAAACACATCCTGCCAAACTGACAGGAAAAGTAAGTTACTGCAAGGTGTTTACTTGCAGAAGTATAGGAGAGAAACTTCTAGTTTCTGCTTTGTGTCTTCTAAAAGCATCTTTCTTTTCATATTTGCTCGCATGCAGAGGGAACTAGGCCCATAGGGGTTGATTCTGAAAGATTAACCCCATGTAAGTTTGCCCAAACAGTACTAATTGGATCAAGATTCCAGACTTGAAGCCCAAAGTGACAGAATCTACAAGGAGATCTCCATTAGGAATAATACAGAACTGCATTTCACAACCTGCCTGGACCGTGGGAAGCAGCCAGAAAACTGCTTTCACTTTCCTGAGAGGCAGGTCTCACCGCCTCCTCTGATGACCAGCATAAATGGAAAACAAGGTGCTAGAAAGCAACAGAGAACAAGAGAGGCTGAGGACAGATCACACCTTGCATCTCTGAGGAAGACTGTCAAAGCAGTTTAGTTTCAGTTGTGCAATAAGAAACTAAAAACAAGTGGACTTTTTTTTTTCTTTTCCTTCTCTAAACTTTCCAGAAGACAAAGATGCCAATATTTCCTTTCAAAGCATTGAGAAGTGTCTTTCCTTAATGGGAAAATGGAGCAGGTGGACCTTGGTAAAGCTGCAGTACTAGAAGGACCAAGTGTCATTGCTCATACTCAAAGAATACCTATAAACAATTTCATTGCTTCTAACCACTGATTTCCCTTGAGAGTCACCTTAAAATCCAGATGTGGTTTTTCCTCCATTTCAAAAACCTAAACGTGTGATACACATGTGGACACCCTAGGTGGCACATAAAGACAATGAGAGGAAGTCAGTACCTCTGAAAATCTCCAGAAGAAAATCCAATCCATCAATATATCTATCATCTCCCTTCATTGACTTTGAAGAAACAAGTAAGAATGTTCAAGGTGTTAAACACCTTTTCAGCTTCCAAGAGTCTTTGCCCCTTTTAAAAATAAATTCTCAGTGATGTAGGATGACCTATTTGCAAAAATTATAGTGCCAGCAACTCTTTGATTTTGAAAAACAGCCCAACAGCCAGAATACAGAAAAAGAGGCAGGACAATCAGATTCCAGGCTGACCTGGGAGACTCTGAACACCTATCTCCAGTGAATGCCTCCAAGGATGTAGGATGAGGACCTCTCTGCTTCACTTGCTGAAACGAATCTATTATAGAGCCAAGATAGGTGTAAGTACCAGGAACCAAACAAGATAAAGAAATCTGATTAAATTCTGATGTGGATGATGTCAGAAAGGAACAAAACTAGGGCTCTTTGCCCCAAGACATTTGGGCAGTTCACATGAGAACAGGTTGCTAGCAGCATCCTGGGCTGCATTAGACAGGGCAATGCCAACAGGCTGAGGGAGGTGATCCTTTCCTTCTGCTCAGCACTGCTGAGACACACCTGAGGTGCTATGTGCAGTGCTGGGCTCCCCACAATGCGAAAGACACAAGTAGGTACTGAAAGACACAAAAAGATGCTGAAGTGAGTCCACAAAGATAATTAAGGGACTGGATCTTCTATAATACAAGGAGAGGCTGAGAGAGCTNCAGGGCAATGCCAACAGGCTGAGGGAGGTGATCCTTTCCTTCTGCTCAGCACTGCTGAGACACACCTGAGGTGCTATGTGCAGTGCTGGGCTCCCCACAATGCGAAAGACACAAGTAGGTACTGAAAGACACAAAAAGATGCTGAAGTGAGTCCACAAAGATAATTAAGGGACTGGATCTTCTATAATACAAGGAGAGGCTGAGAGAGCTGGGACCATTCAGCCTGGAGAGGAGAAGGCTTAGGGGGATTCAATCAATGTGTATAAATACCTGAGGGGAGAGAGTAAAAATGACAGACAGACTCTTCTCAGTTGTGCCCAGTGACAAGGATAATGAACACGTGCATAAAAAGAAATACAAGACATTTCCATTTAAACATCAGGAAAAAAAGCTTTTGCATAGTGAGGATGGTCAGACACTGGAACAAGTTCTCCAAGGGGCTGTGGAGTCTCCATCCTTGGAGATTTTCAACATCTAACTGGACATGGCCCTGAGCAACCTGCTGTAGGTGATGCTGCTTTGAGCCAGGGGTTGGACTAGATGATCTCCAGAGGTGCCTTCCCACCTCAGTCACTCTGTGATTCCGTAAAAATTAAAAGCAGAAATGGAAGCAGGGACCAAAAACCCAGGTTTTGGTGGCAGATGACTAAAGTTAGACAACTTCCAACGCAAGCAAGGTGGCAGCAGGTGGGTTAACCAGTTCTGGGAACTAAGTGGGTTTTATTGCTATCCAAGAATAAAGGTAGGTTCTATCTACTGGCATGATCTGCTGAATAGCAGTCGTACAGTTGAGAAAATTCAGAAACATTTTCCCAACCAACTGCACCACTAGTCACAGCCCTGTGATGCTCCTGAAACCTTCAGCAGGCTGCGAGCACTCTTCCTCCCACCCTGCATAAGACCCAGACAAAATATGGCCTTGCTATGTTTCCATTATACATATTTAACTGCTGTTGCTGTTGTTTTGCCTAAATTATGTGAAGATCTCAGCCCCTGGCTCTTTATGCAAATTTTATGCTGTAGGGCAAGAATAGGCAGCTATGACTTTCTGCTTGATACTGCAACTATGAAAACAGGTGCAATCTTTGGCATAAAAGCAGCGGGGGTACAGTAAAGAGAAGTAAAGAGAAATTATTGCTATGACACATAGAATTAATGAGACCTTTTCTGGAAAACTTTGCCAAACCTTACACTTTATAAAAAGAGGCAGAAAAAAATTGAAAGAAAAAAAAAAGCCAGAAGACAGAACTGAGGTTTCAAAAGCCACATTTAAGTATACGAAAATACAGACACTTTATTTATTTAATGTCTTAAAACACAGATTACACCACCGCTTGATCACATAGTACACAAGAAGAGATTTCAAAGAGCAGAGGAATCCAGCAGCAGGTGAAGATTTATAGAAATACATTATCTGAAAGCTGAACCTAGACAAATTGAGGGTAAGAAATAAGATGTCAATCTTCAAATGACAGTAAGTAACCAGTGAAACAATTTAATGACTGACACAATGGATTTTCCATCATCTGAATTTATTACATCACCACTGGATGACAATAGTGTTACTGAACATATCCAACAAAGGTGATTGCTGAAAGAAGGACACGAGCTGGCAGACCTCATTGATGCCTGTTTCAAATGCTTGATTGATGCATCTGATTCTGAATCTGAAGAGGCTGGGTTTTTTGAGTGGTGGTAATTATCTTACCATTAATTAATGTGCCATCAGTTAGCCTCTAATGATTGTTTTATACTCAAAATGTTTAGCATGAGTAGTACCTGTTCTGCAAATAAATAAATCTCCTTCTAGGTTAATATGTATAATAATGAAAAGTCTTTCATTTCCCAATCCTTTTTTTTTCCTCCTCTCCTTCTCGTTATTACATTATGACTAAGAGACAAAGTTAATCTTTAAGTCTACAGTGTCCCAAAACACCAATCACTAAGCCTAAATACAAATAAAACAAATGCAAGATGACCTTATACTGCCTAAATAATACATTCAAACTAATAAAGAGTGAGACACTAATGCATCGATATCAGTTGGCTGTGAACTGTCAAACACAGAGACATGTGGGATGAAGACTACGCAAAGACAAAGCAGGTGTGTGCAAGTGGACCGTATAGTTCAGGTCATAGTACCAAATTTAAAAGCCTCATGGCCAAGCTTGTTTCAGCCACTGCTTTCAGAAGAGAATACCTGCTTGGTAATCTGCACAGATTATGATCTTCAAAAGTCTATGGAGATGAGGGGCAGTGCCCGACAAATGGAGGAAGGTAAATGTTGCACCTACTTTCAAAAAAGGTCAAGAGGAAGACACAGGGAATTAAATATTGAACAGTCTCCCTTCAGTCCCTGGGAAAATCATGGAGTGATTTTGTGTGGCCAGGAACACTCAGCAGGAATTTTAAAAGGTTGAATCAATTCTGAACTATTGAGTTGCTTTCTAAGATAAAATTACTAGATAGCCAGATGAGGGAAGAGCAGTGCCTGTCATAAATATCACTCTCAGCAAGGCTTTCAATATATTTCCCACAATATACTTCTATCCAAGTTGGGGTGTCATGGTTTGTGTGGGTGGACATGGTTGCATGATCACACTGGGGTGCTTTTCAAATGTACACACCTTGCTCAGAGGGTAGTGGCTAATGGGTTGTTCTCTACCTCAAGGCTGGTAACAAGTAGAATGTCACAGGGGTCAGTCCTGCAACCTGCTTAACACCTCCATCAGTGACAAAGTGTACTCTTGTCATATTTGCAGATGACACCAAACTGACAGAACAATGAATATGTTGAAAGGCAGGCCTAACATACAGATGGGCCTAGGCAGTCAGGAGTGGGCCAACAGGAACATAAGGAAATTCTATATGGATAAATATAAAGTTCCCTACCTGGGAAGGACAAGTCCCTGCTATAGCACAGACCAGGCACTGACTGGAGCAGCTCTGTGGGAAAGGCTCTGGGAGGTCCTGCTGGGACAAAGCTGAGCATGGGACCAAAAGAATACTGGCAGCAGAGAAGCTAACAGTACCCTGGGCTGTAGGAAAAGGGGCAGAAACAGGACATCCAGAAAAGGCATTACCACTCTTTGCTCAGCACTCATTACATCACACCTAGACACTATGCCCAGTGTTGGGGCCCCTGATGCAGGAAGAACATCAATAAACTGGAGATAGTTCAGGGTCAGCCACCCTGATGATGGTAGCTGGAGCACTTGCCCTGTGAGGACAGGCTGGAGAAGTTGAGCTTGTTCATCCTGGAGCAGTAATGGGTACAGAGACCTGATAGCAACCTCCAGTGCCTACAGCAAGGTCATTGAGTTGACAGAGCTGGGCTCTTCACAGCAATGCAAGGTGACAAGATGAGAGACAATGGGCATAAATAAAAACAGGAGAAGTTGAGACTGGACATAAGAATAAACTTTTTCACCATGAGGGCGGTCTGGCTGTGGCACAGGATGCTCAGAGAGGAAATGCAGTCTTCATCCTTGGAGGTTTTCGAGATTCAACTGGATAAACTCTGGAACAAGCTGGTCAGACCTCATAGCTGATACTGAGGTTCCTTCCAACCTGAACTATCCTGCATTTCTGTGATTCTAAGGGTAGGTCTACATTTGATAACCCAGAAACACAATTCATTGCCCAAAGGATCCCAGATAAATGTTAGAGCAGGAGATCAAGAAAGGTGAGCTTGGGCAGTTGGGCGATAAAATTATACTGGGAATAACGTAGGCTTATTAGAAGGTATTACTCATGATTAATCAGACAGGAATTGCTTATAACAGGTGTGAGGGAATTAAAGAGAGTTGTGTTATTAGTAAAATCTTAGGAAAGGAAGCATCCTGTAAGGCTGGTGTGGTGAAAGGCCAGTTTTGTCCAAATCAGAGGAAATGAATAAAGCAGTGTGATACCTGTCACTGTACTAAACACATTTGGTGGCTGATGCTTTCCCAGTTAGCAGAGTCACTGCAAAAACACCATGTAAAACAGAGTACTGTAGACATTTCCATTCCCTCCCTCCATCAGCAACAGTATTTCTTCAGTGCCACCATTTCCTCATGTTGTGTTTTCAAAGCTCAACAAGTAGTAGTTTCATGAGCATTTCTACACAGCTGTTGTCAGGTGGAATTAACCTCATTAAATGGTAGATGCCTATAAAAGTGACACCTGCTTTTGAACTACTGTCCCAGCTGCTCTCATGTCTGATTTTCAACATCTTACTTAGGATGGAATTAATTGCACCTGAAATGTGCCTACCTCACTCTAGGTGAGTTGCTCAGCTGTAAACACCTGCCTTGTACATGCTTTCATATAGTCAGATGAATCCCACTTGAGGGTTTTTTCCTACCAGCTGGAAAGTTTTGTGAAGGCTGCATGGTTAGGTGGAGGTGGGAGAAGGTGAAATGCTGGTAACAGTCCAAACACAGGTGGACATATGTGTAGCCAAAGGCAAAACTGTTCTCCTAAATTTTGGGTTCCTAAGGGTTATGTTTGTCTCACACATGATGCCCAGCCTCAGGGTGACTCTCTGCAGTGCTGGCTTGCAACAGCTCCCTGGAAATCCATAAGGAGCTGGCCAGTTCTAAAGGACAAGCACTGTGCAGACACTCTCCCCAGCATGTGTCCCGGCTCCAAGCCACATCTTATTATAAGAAGCACAGGAGAATATAGTATTAAACGACCTCTGGCCCCAGAGGTGAATAAATACATTTCCAAAGGATTCAAGGTAGCTTTAAAGACTTGGTCACCGCCGTGCCAAGGCAGCCTGACTGGAGCCCAGCCAGGGGGGTGCAGAGACTCCCCACACAAGCACAAGGTGACACAGTGTACATTGAAAAGTGGGGCTATTTTGGCACATTGCTAAGCAAATGCAGCCACAAAGCTGCTGAATCCCAATCAGTCTCTCCAGATGCCACAGAGCTGTGCTGTGGAGAGCTTAGGGCATCAGGGTGTGTTACCATAACATGTCATGTGAAAGTGTTTACAAGGAAACAGAGGGTTTTCAGAGTTAAAGTACCTTTTTACAAAGCTTCTGCACCTCTACACCAAAGGCACTAGTGATTGTTTGCCAGAGAAGCAATTCAACAAAAATGGATGGTGGCTTCATAAGGCCCTGAAACTGGCCCTGGAATTGGGGTATAAATTCCCAGTTCATAGTAAACTACACATGCTTCCCATTCTACTTGTATACTGGTCCACCCCAGGAGGTCAGACCATACACAGACCTCTGGGGTTAGCACACCCAAGTCCTCCCTTCCAGCTGTCCAGATCAGGACATGGCAGAAATGTGCTCTGACCCCTTTCCACCCACACATCCCATTTTCTTTCCCAAGGAAAAGAGCACTGAGGGGGATACATGGCTTCTGCTCAAGTCTCACCTTGGCACAGAGGCTGGGTATGGCAGGAGGTGAATACGTGCAGCTGCACCTGGGAGCTGGCTAATGTCCCACAGTCTCGCAGTGCAGCACATGCAGGGCAACTTTACACAGGCAGCTCAGCATGGAGTTCATACAAAGTTAGAAGGGGAATTCCAATTCTTACTCATTCTAGCAAGAATAAAGACAAACACAGAACTGTGAGATTTTTGAAGGAAGACAATACAAAGAAAATTATTAAATGCATTAACCCACTACAGGAAATCCTTAATTTGTTGGCTCTTGAAGTTTCATTTCAAGCTCCCTCTCAGTCGGACAAACGCAGCACTGATTCCCACCTATTAGAACTCTCCTGTCGACATGTAATTCCTGGAACTGAGCGGTGGGAAGTAACTCAGCGTATGGCTGTGGCCCAAATCTGCAAAGCATAATCCTCTTGTCTAAGGGCTGTCTTACTAAATATCCCAACTCACTGTCTCATTGCAGCTTAGGGTAGCAGTGAGTTGTGGTATGGAAACAAATCCTTGCTGCTTTTCTCCACCTGGCCAGTTAGCTTTACCAAGACCCACTGTCACATCCCAATATAATTCTGAGTGGGCCCACAGAGATCCGTGTAGGGGTGCTTTTCAAATGTACACACCTTGAGCACTGTGTCTTCTTCAAGAGACTCCTTTGGTTTAATTAAAGTAGATATGAAGGCAGCAGTAGGGCTGCCTGACTGACTCAGTTGTTAGTTAGCTCTGCTGCTAAATTAAAGTCTTACATTTTCTCAAACATGGAAGTCCCGAAGTAATTCACAGACTCAGCCTTTAGTATGGAACATAATCTTTAAAAAGCATGTAGCTTGAAAACACTCTTTGCATCCATGTCTTCATAATATGATCTTGTTCTTGATGTACACAAAGGGTAACTATGCCACCCAAACTACAGAAAACAAATTACCCATGCTGCCATGGTTCAGGCCTTTCTGCCACTTCCAACACCACGTGTTGGCAGAGAAACTCTGTATCAAGAAAATGCATAAAAGCTGAATTTTAGAAACAGGATTGACTAATACATTGAAGGTTTTATTTTTACAACACTTTTCATTACAAAACCAAAAGGCCTCCTTTTATGAAGCCAAGAGATGTATCATATTAGGATGATTTCTGTAGCCATTTCTTATACTCCCCTAGAACACAGATACACTCTGAGAATTTATTAATACATTGAAATCAATTGAAATCAAACAACTCAACAAGCAGAAATAGTACAAATTATTACTATTTGGGGGTTTGATAAAATGTGTTTTAGAAATTGTTTAGAAACCAGAGAGAAACATATAATTAAGGAACTAAGAGAATGAGTGCCACTGAATTTAATCTTGATGGTATCAAAACAGAAGAAAGGGCATTATGCATTACTGTTGTTTAGAGCTATAATGTGTGGCTGTTTATGAACTAAAGGGAAGGCTGGTGAAAAAAATGCTACGCTGAAGCTGGAAAAAAACAAATGAAGTATGAAATAATAAGCAGAATCTGGTTAAAATAATAATTAAGAAAGCAAATAGAAATACTCACGGTTGAATTTCCAAATATCCTTTGACCTACCATAAAGGCTTTTCAAATTTACATTTTCTACAGTCACTCAAAATAAGCACACGCAGAAGCAGTGAGGACTGATTAAGGAAATGATGCACGTGTTCTAAAGAGCTGTCGATGTTTTGCCTTGTGCATGAAAGAGCGGGAGAGGCAGTGAAAGCAGCAAAAAGTAGACAGGAGGAGAAATGGCAAAAAAAACCCCAAACAACTGGAGGCTGCAAAAACTGGATGATAAATGTTGTTCTTATGCAAAGTCCCGAAGCACTTTTCTAGAAAGGTTTATTGACCTTTCACTAGTCCCACGGGCAAAGTGGAATACAGACCAGCTCCATCTCTGCCCAAAGGAAACCAACACACTCCAGATGTGGAGTATTTATGGTCTTCCATCATCAGTCTACAGCAAAAAGAAACTTTATAATCACACTGATAAATTAAATAAGAACAGGGTTACAACTTAACAAAAATTTACGGTGAACAATTTTTCTGTTCACATTGGGGTGGCAATCATATTTTGCTTCTCTCAGTTCACTGCCATAACACTTCTGCTTGACTGACCCTGAGGCTCACTAGGAGTTGGTAGAGATACACCACAGTAAAAGTGCAGAGGTACAAAGGAGACTCCAGCCCTTTTTCTACCAACTGCTGTGGAAACTTAAAATAACTACTGCCAAAAAAAACCCTTCTCTCCCTGTTGCAGGTATGAACTGTGGCCAGGATAAAAGCATAAGAAACTGTGGTTTTAAATTGAGTTCCTTCTGTGAAGTCTACAAGTGATTCAACAAGACTGACATTCAGATTACGCTAGTCCAGCGTGTTCTTATCCAAATCTCGATCCTGCGCACTTCCCATTACTTTGCTATTCCAATAAAAATCAATGGCAGAATTTCCATTCATGGACAAGACCAAAGCTGCTTGTCAGAGAAGTCTTTGTCTTTCTCTGTCCTATCTTCTCTTTATTCTACCTTCTATTGCTGTCCTTGCTCTGGCAAGCCCTTGGGCTTTTGAGGACTGTGGTGGGTCCTGTATTGCCTATTCCAGAAATACTGCCAGAAGTAAAACCCCACAGTTTTGCAAGCTCCTTCTGCCTCCTTGCCTCCTTTTCCAGGTGTGCTGATGCCAGAAACATACAGGCTCAAAACACTATCAGAAAGTGAGGGTTTTATATAGTCTGAGGGTCTCTGGTCCTGAGCTGATGTCTGTGATGGAGCAATACGAGATATCTGCAGAGACTGTCTGAGAGATTTGCTGTGGATGATCTGGCTTCACTAACTGTCTGACAAAAGACAGTAATTTAATCATCTAAGAACCGATAGACAAATGACATGCGAAATCCTGTGGAATCAAAACTCTCAGCTGATCAAAAAAATTGGATCTGAAATTATCACCTCAGAGAAATGGTAGTGGTTTGGATCCAAACACACACAGTGAGGATTTCTAGAGGTAAACCATGTTTATCTCATTTAGGACGTTAATTTTGTCCCAATCCTGCAATTCTTAGCTTTATAAGGATGCTAATAATCTGAGGAAGAAATTCTTGCACTGCTACCAGATTGCTCCTGTGTCTTAGGGTAGCAGGACCTAAACCTCTACTGTCTATTGCTGGAGTTGTGCATGGGAAAACTCATGTAAAATCTTAAAAACAAAGCAGAAATTTGTTGTCACAAAAAAATCAGCTTTTGCCAATAACACTACTGAATGGTATCTGAAAGACGGGTTTATATGCAGCACTTGTGAGATCACACCTTGAGCACTGTGTCCAGTTCTGGGCACCACAGCACAAGAAGGACATGGAGGTGCTGGAGCAGGTACAGAGAAGGGCAATGAGACTGGTGAGAGTTCTAGAAAATGTGTCTTATGAAGAGTGCCTGAGGGACCTGGGATTGTTTAGTGTGGAGAAGAGGAGACTCAGAGGAGACCTCATTGCTCTCTACAACTACCTTAAAGGAAGTTGAAGCAAGGCCGGTGTTGGTCTCTTCTCCCAAATTACTAATGATAGAACGAGAGGAAATGGCCTCAAGTTGCATCAGGGGAGGTTTAGATGAGATATTAGGAAGAAATTCTTTCCTGAGAGAGTGGTTGGGCACTGGAACAGACTGCCCAGGGAGGTGGTGGAGTCGCCATCCCTAGAGGTGTTTAAAAAACAAGTGGATGTAGCACTTGAGGCTGTGGTCTAGTGGTTAGAGAGATGTTAGGATGAAGGTTGGACTTGATGATCCTGGAGGTCCATTCCAACCATAATGATTGCATGATTCAATGATTGTCTGAAGACTTGAAACATATAGACCTTGACATTTACATCAGGTCTATAATGTCTTACAGCTAATGTTCATACAGACATGTGCACACTCCATCTGACATGCTGTTCTGGGGGCCATACATAGCTGGTGCTGGGATCTGTGTATGTACATTAATTTATTTAACTCTTTTAGACCAAACATAAAACTTCATTTCCTTAGCCACATTTCTTCTTTTGTTTTGATAATACCTATTTGCTTGTAATAAAGACCAGGAAAAAAGTTGATTTTTTAAAAATAGACGAACAAGTACTCACTGTATATAAGAAAGACACATTCTCTGTAATCCTTTATGTTGTTCTGAGATTTTTTTAGTACAGAGAACTATAATAACTTGCTAGTGATTCTGTAACTTTGAATTACTGATTTGTTTCACCAGCTATAGAAAATATTTGCCTTAGCAGCACTCAGTAGAGTTTGGGACTACATTTTCTTTTTGATACAGATGGAAGCATAGGGTTTGGGTTTTGAATTGCTTTTTGGTTTGTTTTTTAGTAGTGAGAAAGGGTATCTCAGAACTAAAGAGGTACTTGTAATTTATGTTCTTGCAAAAGCAAAATTAAATCTACAACCCAGCTTAAGGCGTTCTTGTAAATAAGCACCAACCTCCTGAAATGACCAACTCTGTGTGTCACTTACTGTGTCTCTGAAAAATGGTCCTACAGTGCTGCCTTTGCAGTCCATGCTATAAATTCATAGGCAAAACCTAGTGATTAATAGAGTAAGGATGGAGTTCATTTTATCCCATTTTAGTGATCTCAAAGTGCACAGTCATTATCTAAGGTGATCCAAAGGGTCTCCACAGTCACTATCATCAATAGCAAGAGGCACTTGAGGGGGTGAATCTCACCATCTTTAGGAGATTTTTTATGAAAGACCACATCACCCTGCAGAGCTGCTTACCTTGCAATAACAGCCAAAGCAAGGAATGGGTTCAGCCATGCCAAGGTGCCTCTTAAAATTAATTAATGGATCATTCCACATCTCTGATCCAGAAACCAGAAAACTCCAGAAAATTTTGTTATGGATAGACATTTTTATTGAAATTTTCATTTTTCTGGCCCAATATACTCCTTCCTTCTCTTTTTGGAAAACAGTAAGAAATAAAAGGTAGGAAAAAAATGTGAAGAAAATAATGGCAAAACTTGAAACGTTTTCAGGTGGTTGTACCACCAGCACCAAAACTGCCCACACCACTGAGAAGTCTTCCAGATGCTGCAGAGGTCTCCATTGCATAAAGATCTACAAAATATGCTTTTTTTATGGATGTAAGCTAGAGCACAGGAAGTTCCACCTCAGCATGAGGAGGAACTTCTTTCCTGGGAGGGTAACAGAGCACTGGAACGGGCTCCCCAGAGAGGTTGTGGACTCTCCTTCTCTGGAGACTTTCCAGACCCGTCTGGATGCATTCCTGTGTAACCTGCCCTAGATTCTACGGTCCTGCTTGGCAAGGGGGTTGGACTTGATGATCTCCAGAGGTCCCTTCCAACCCCTAACATTCTATGATGCTATGAATACAGCAACAGTTCTTAAAAAAATCAGAGTGAAATTAGACAGATATCCCCAGGTTCTTCTGCACGACCACGCATCTTGCCTGTCAGCCCAGAGCTGGAGGCAGACGTGTGGCAGAGCTCTAAGCAAAGCGACAAACAGAAGCCCTGCCAAATCCGTGCCATTGTTCCAAGGCCATGAATTCAATGAGCTTTTTGCATCAATCATATTCTCTTGGGTCAGCGCATGACATGTCGCACTGCATGTGAGGAGCTGGTATAAGACCCTGTCGCTCTGTTGTCTTGGCCTCTTCCGAAGAATCTCATTATGAACCTGAAGAGCTCGGCTAATGGAGTTTAAAGTGACAGAGTCTTTTATAGCACAATAAAACCTTTTAAGATGTACTTCAGGGGCTTCTAATTCTCTCAGCAACACAGTAAATATAATGAACATAAAAATTATCCTTGCAGATGTTGTGGTGTCAGTAACAATAACAAAGTCTCAGCACGGAACTGGACCAAAATAGCATCTGGGATTTTGATTCACTCAATTTAATCACACAGCATTGGAGCATTTACGGTTTTACAGTTTTTGTTTATTGATTTACAGTATTTTAATAAGATTACTGTGAAAACATATATGCTGAACTGTTACTTACATGGGGCATATACCAATGCCCATCGCTTCCCTCATTGCTTTCTACAGAGTGGTAAGTTGAAGCCCTCAGGAGCTCACAGGAAGATTTAACATTAAACAGCCTGCCGCCTCGTATGAGGGGAAGGAGATGACTAATAATTATTTCCCAAGCCCATCAAAAGACCATGAAGCCTTCTAAGACTTTGCAATAAGGGAAAATAAAAAATACGGAATGAAGTCATTTGTATTTCTGCTGATTTAAAACCGAGTGGGGAAGTATTAGCGAAGCAACACTCTGATGTATCGGTCACTGCTCAGGCAATTTAAAAAGCGTTCTGAGTATAAAAGTCATTTGTTGCTTTGTGGCCTACACCAAAGTGCCAGCAGTTTCGAATTTGTGAGCGAGAGGCCACAGGGAAGGAACTCTTCCCATAGCCATGCGCTTGAGCACGCACACACATGCAGTGAGGCATTTGCTGTGTATGTTTTGCCATCCAGAAGTTAGGTATCTCTGTTAGGCAGCTGCCCTTGCTTGAGGAGCAGCTCACACATCAGTAACTTCCATGACACGTGGCAATTCACACTACTACTAAAATTCCACCCAAATCTTGTATAAAGGTACCCCTGCTTCTCTCTCTTGCTCTCTCCCTCCCCTTAGCATCTCCACTAGCTCTAGCAGGAGCCCAACCATTGCCTCAGGATATTCTTCACTTTTGGATGGCTAAAGCTGGGGAAAATGAATCCTAGCCTTGGGTAGCAGAGAGGCAAAAAGCTGAGCAGACACAAAGTGAATTACTCCACAGACTCTTCTGCAAATGTATTCCCCCCAGGGTACCTGTGGAAAGTGGTACAGGTACATATTTTCTACAAGTGAACAGAAGGTCTGGCCTCAGGAGATATCATGCTGCTGCCTCCTCTGAAAGACACATTTAGTAACCCAGGGTTTCCTGCAGGATGTACAAGATAAGAACTCAGGGCAGTCTGTGGCCCTGCACGGTGCAGAACACCACTGCCAGAGCTGTGCCTAGCACCAGTACAACCACTATTCCCAGTCCCTCTCAAAAACAGCTCTTGTGAATGACTGCATTAAAGATAGGAGGAAAAAACACTACTGGAAATATTATTTGATTTCTGTACACATGCAAAAAACTGTCAACTTCATCTATGGGAATAGTTTTCACTTGGAGCCTCAGATATCTCTTGTCATAAAAAAGGATGTGGTAAAAGCCAAGGTTTTCCAGAAGACTTGCCAGCCCTTGCCCTGTGATCCAAGCCCTGTCCTCTCAGTGGCTCCCATCATGAGCCATGTAACTGCCTCCTAATGCTGATGGTGAGACTGACTCCTAGGTGCTGCCAGGTGGTGTAACTCCATGGCAAGTACACAGATTGCTGTCCACTTGACAAGTGGTCGGATTAACACTATGCTTGGTAAAGGCAGGGAACACACTGGAGCAAAGAATGTCCCAGAAGACATCCCTGTCTCTAAATTGGAAAGACATGGATCTGATGGATGGACCATGCAGTGAATAATGAATTAGCTGGATGGTCGCACTCCAAGAGTTGCAGTCAATGGTTCAGTACTCAACTGGAGACCAGTGACAAGTGGTGTTCTTCAGCAGCCAGTACTGGGAACAGCACTGACATCTCTGTCGGCAACACGGACAGTGGGATTGAGGGCACCCTCAGCAAGTCTGCGGTCAACACCAAGCTGTGTAGTGCAGTCAACACACCGGAGAGAAGGCATGCCATCCAGAGGGACCTTGGCAGGCCTGAGAGGTAGACCTGTGCAAAACTCATGAAGTTCAACAAGGCCAAGTGCAAGGTCCTGCAACCGAGTCAAGGCAATCTCAAACACAAATACAGGCTGGGCAATGAGTGGATTGAGAGCAGTCCTGAGGAGAAGGACCTGGGGGTATTTGCAGATGAAAAATAGAATATGAGCCAGCAATGTGTGCTCACAGCTCAGAAGGCCAATCATATCTTGGGCTGCATCAAGGGAATTGTGACAGTGTGTCAAGGGAAGTGATTCTCCCCCTCTACTCCGCTCTTGTGGGTATCCACCTGGAGTACTGTATCCAGCTCTGGGGTCACCAGCACAAGTAGGACATAGACATGCTCAAGCGGGACCAGAGGAGGGCCATGAAGATGATTAGGGGACTGGTGCACCTCTCCTACGAGGACAGGCTGAGAGAGTAGTTGTTGTTCAGCCTAGAGAAGAGAAGGCTCTAGGAAGACCTTATAGTGGCCTTTCAGTACTTAAAGAGGAACTACAGGAAAGATGGGGAGGGACTCTTTATCAGGGAGTGTAGTGATAGGGCAAGAGATAATGGTTTTAAACTGAAAGATGGTAGATTTAGGTTAAATATTAGGACAAAATTCTTTACTGTGAGGGTGGTGAGACATTGGAACAGGTTGCCCGGGGAAGCTGTGTATTTCCCCTCCCTGGAAGCATTCAAGGCCAGGTTGGATGGGGCTTTGAGCAACCTGGTCTAGTGGAAGATGTTCCTGCCCATGGCAGGGTAGTTGGAACTAGATGATATTTAAGGTCCGTTCCAACCCAAACCATTCTGTGATTCTGTGAAAGACTTTGGCATTAATTTTTGAGCAAGAGACATTTTTACTTAGAGTAAATGGTCGTTCCCTACACTACTGTAAATATTTACTGTCTCCCTCCCAGCATGCTTGACCAGAGAGCACCTCCAACTCATACTTTTGCTTATATACTGTTGTCCTTTACATCTTTCAGATGACCCAGAATTTATTATCATAGTAGGCTGAGATTTCCCTACCGCTGCTCAACCTGGTGCTCCTTCAGCTGTGCAGGAGCATGAGACACAACATCTCTCCCCTTTGTAATGGTTAATGCTCGCTCTGTGCTCTAAAGTGTCTGGCCTCAGAGTTTGATGTGTATGATTGGAGATATTAGGCAAAACCAAGTTTCCTCTCTCTGCAATGAACACATATCTGGAGTAGCATTTGCTTTTTCTTACGCTGGTTCAGAATAGTCAACAGCAGTAGTAAAGTGTTTTTTACTCCTTCCCTGATTAAATCTGAATGCTTTCTTTAGTTTCCACATTCTAAGGAACATTTACTAGCAATAACAGCAGATCCAGTTTGACATTGCTTGATGAATCAAAAATATTATTATTAATATCCCAGCTACCAGTAGAATACAACTTTGTATGCCCTCCTCTGGGGTTTTGATCCATTCAGATGGGAACTCCTTCACTGATAATTCAGTAGCATCAGACTTTTCACTTTAGAGGCTCACATTTACTCACATTCACTCTCACATTTTATTTCACTCCATCATGTAACAAACAACAGCTCATTTGTATGCTGCTCTATGTAGATAATATAACTAAACAACCATTTTAGTGAAAATAGAAAGCAGGCATGTCAAGGAAGACAAGAAATTGGGGATTATTTAGATTTTTTCATCATTCATTCTTTTCTATTTAAAAATGTCAATTCCAATACTGTAAAAAAGGAAACAAAAGGAAATGTCAGCTAGTACTATGAACAAAGCATAATTTACTTCAATGATGAATTTCACCATTATTTCTTAGTCAGAACATCCCACAAACAATAAATTTCGGTATCTACTGACATTAACAATAAAGGCGACCCCAGGCACTGCATTTATTTCAGTCAAGCATTATGTACGCTTAAGCTGCCAAACATGAGATCTGTCAGAAACAGCAGCTGGGACACTAATGACAGCTCCACACTGATATATCACAATAAGCTTCTCAAGAAAAAAATTTAAACATATTTCAAAGTCACTGAAATTGTTATTATGCTGAGTGGGCCTTGCATTTTCCTGTAATAGTTCTATATTGAAAGCTTTTACAATTCAGCAAGGGAAATGGGTTAGTGGATGCAAGGAGCTGGATCCTTTTTATAAAAAAAAGATTCCAATGCTCCTGAGGAGTTTGATCCCTGAAAGAGAATTACTCTTTATAGTAAGAAAACACTGTTGCTTTTTTTTTTTTTTTTCTTGCATTACATAAGCAAATATTTAGCCTCCTGCATACCTTTCTAAATACATACTTGCTTTGATGTCTCAGTGCTGGGACCTAAACTCTTTTCTGGTTCACACCCTGTCAAATCAATGCAAGAATTCCATGTAAACTGTTACATTTCAAAGCCTTGTCTATCCCACTCTTGCAAACTCAGCTCGATGTTAGCGTAAGAAAATCGTATTGTACCCTGGACAGCCTCTTACTTACTCTGAACTATCTCATCTGTGATCTCCAGGGCTGGGGGACACACTCATGCTCACTGTTGTGGTCCCTGAGGTGGAATTCTGATCTGGAGAGTGCTTCTAAGAGCACTTCACCATAGATTTTTTTTAAAAAAATTTTCATGTTCCTTTTTGGTTTTTTTAGCTGATAGAGACAATTGTTGCTGATTTCTTTGGGCTTTTAAACTAGCAGTCTTTTAAAACTGAAATTTGAGAGTTGTGTCACGTAGCAACAGCTCAAGCGAGTCATTCATGATCAAGACACTGTCCTCAGAATCTCCATGAAGGAGCCAATGAAACACCAGCCTCGAGAGTGCTGTGCAAGGACAGGGGCTGGAGTATGCTGAGCACCTCTTGTGACCTGGCACAGCTCAGCACTGAGTGAACCATGGGATATTAAATGACATCAGTGGAAGGAAGACATCAACAGATTCAGGAGATCAGTCTCAGGAAGAAGAACTAGATCTGAATTTTTAAGCCTCCTTGGTGGGGTTCCACAATTGTCGCTCACAGCCTCATATGGTAGGAGACCCCCTACTTATTTTTTTTTCACTGGTGCATAACTGACAATACTTCTTTATTATATTTCCTTGGAAACTGATTTACATCTCATAGGGAAGGAGGAAGAGGGTTTTTAATACCTGTAGATGGTCAAGTCACATCAGAAGATGCAAAGTGCTGATTCTTCAAAAGCAACATTTGGCACAAGAATACATCAAGCTCTGACTAAATTTCACTGGGAGAGGTTTCTTAGCTCCAGGAGGATACTCCTTCCCTCTGTTAGAGCTGTTCCAGACTGTATGTATAATTAAATAATCATTGTGTGAGAGAGACAGAAATATAGCAACTGATAGATAGGGAGAGAGTCTGCCTCCAAAGCCCATTGGCTAGAGAAGTCCTCTCGGATGTTGGAAACCTTAATCCCAGAGGCCAACTCCAGCTCTGTCAGAGAGTTTGCTGCAGACATCACATATAAGGAAAAAGTGTGTATGGCATCCAGTGAAGTGCACTTCAGATGATCTGGTTTCCTCCCTTAATATGTCACTCCAATATTCCACCTTAACCTAAATCCAGCACAAAGCTACCCATCTCTTTTAACGGTGTATGACATTTTGGGGACAGTTAGCTTAAAAATCAATTAACATTACTTTTTGTAGGACTTTTGTATAGAAACTGTATCATCTACATATATTTTTAACCAAATGCTGGCATTTGGTTCGCCTATTAAATCGTGATACAGATGGATTTTAGGATCATAAAATATTGATTTGGAAAACAGAGGTGACCGCTGTGGAATATATTTCATTTACTATCTTAAAAACACTCACATATTCTTAGGGACTCTGTGTTACTGTCAAAGTTTTAAATAGCTGTCATTTTAATATGCCAGGTTAAAAGAACACTATTGCTATTATTGCACACATTTATAATGTTTCTGGGGAGTGTAATTGGCCCATCAGGATAATTATGACTCCCATTTTTCCTTTTTCCTGACTGCCTGCAGTAATTGGTGGGTGGTTTCACTGTCTTTTTGGTTTAGTTCAGAAAGCAATGAAACAGTTAAGTACCATTTTTGGACCCCAATATGAAGCGGAAATGAACCATTAGCAGGGACCAAAGGATCAGGACAGGGAGAAGGACAAGCCTCCTTCCAGCAACAAAAGAACTAAAATGAGGTTGTAGTGAGGCTGGTGTTGGTCTCTTCTCCCAAATTACTAATGATAGAATGAGAGGAAATGGCCTCAAGTTGCATCAGGGGAGGTTTAGATTAGATTAGGAAGAAATTCTTTTCTGAGAGAGTGGTTGGGCACTGGAACAGGCTGCCCAGGGAGGTGGTGGAGTCACCATCCCTGGAGGTGTTTAAAAAACGAGTGGATGTAGCACCTGAGGCTATGGTCTAGTGGCTAGAGAGATGTTAGGATGAAGTTTGGACTTGATGATCCTGGAGGTCCTTTCCAACCATAATGATTCTATGATTCTAAGAAAAGGCATCATTCCACTCCTCATGCAAACCCAAGTCTATCCAGAAATATTCCTGTGTACACATAGTGGACGTAAATTGTGCAGAAGTTGTGAAAGCAGATGGAGGAGTCACCACTGAGCCTGGCAAAGTCTCTTGGCTGAGGTTGGATGCGCTGACACCACTGTCTAGCCATGGCAGTGACCAGGGTGCTGCAAAACTCCCTTCTCCTCATTACCCAAGTGTCATCTTGAACTTCTCACTGAAGTGATTACCTTCCTTGGAGCCTTTGCTCAAAGAGTTGATTCATTTTAATTAGTTGAATCTTTTTTTTACGTATGAAGGATGTTTACTCACACCCATCCCTGCTCCAAGATGTATATATACAAATAAAAATACATGCATCTATGTGACCATGTTTAAATATACATGCAGAAAATAAATTCACACACATATAAAGCCTCTTGCTGTCAGATGAAAGAGGGAAGATAAGAATGGAGAGAAGAAAGAGAATAAGAGAGAGAAAGAAGGGGAAAATAAGGGAAGGCAGGTAGGCAGACTGATGGGGGAGAGAGGAAGGAAAGCAGGGAGGAGATAAGGAAGGGCAGAAGGAAAATATGAGACCCAAAACCCACTAGTCTTGTATTTTGCTGGTGTGCTGTGATCTGAATTATCTTCCACCAGGTCTTTCCACAGAAAGGCACATGTTCTCTGAAGTACCAGAACATGAGGCCATGTTCTGGCCCTTTCTTCAGCACATAACAGCCTAATCCCTATTTTTTAAACATCTGGTTGAATTTCCACAGCACTTGATAAAATAGCCTTTTACATGTTTTGCCGTCCTTAGCATACAAATTCTACATATTCTCAACATGACTATAAATGGGAAATCTTTATTTGTTTAACTGAAAGCATGAGAACAGAAGAAATTTTTTGCACATGGAATACCACCAATTTTTGTGTTTCACTATGGTGAAATAAAAAACACCAAAGAGAATAACAGTATTTTCTGTAAGTGCTATATATAAATCTAAGTCGTGTCTTGAATCTCAAAAGGCTCCCTGTAGCTTACACAGCACACTTTGCAGACTGTGCACCTCACAGGAACTAAATCATATTCCACGTCCATGGAACAGAATAGGGAGTTGCAGACAAGGTTATTATTCAGTCAAGTAGGGATCTTTTCTTTGGGGTATGTTACAAAAAAAAAAAAACAGATGAGCAATATGATTTTACTTTTCTGAACACAGCACTAAACAGACCAAAATATAGAAAGTGATAAACTAAAAAAAAAAAAAAGAAATTAAAAAAAAATTAAAAAGAAGCTTTGTTCTAAAGCATCTAGAGTTCATAGGCACACAACGAACATGAGAAATGAAGCAGAAAGTTAAATTGCTCAATGTATAACCATCATATACTTGTAGAACAATAAATGTACTTACATCAGAAAATCTTCAGTGGCATTTTCCATGCTCTTTTGCTTATTAACCACTTTGAAAGAATGTACCTGCTATCCATTAAAAAATACTTTAAATACATGTTGCACATTAACACATCCCGAGTCTACTCAGGATATTCCAGTCTGACAACCTCTGTGTAATAGATTCATGTTTTAAAGAGATTAATCAATAAAGAAAGGTGAACAGATAAAACAGTTTCAGGGAGAGAGCCACAATTCAAACCCCTTTCCTAGCAGAAAATCATGAGTAGAAATGAAAATTGCATGAAAAATTCAAAGGCCCTGGAAGCTAGACTTGTCTGGAATTTCACACAGTGAAATATAATGAAGCAGAAATCCTGCCCTACCTTAAACACATTTTAACCCTTTGCTAGAGAGCTGTTATCAACATATGAGAGTAGAAAACAGATGCTACAAAAGAAAAGTAAACCCCTGTCTATTACCTTTAGCTATTTCCCTTATAATGCAATGCAACTGTGTTGTGGAGGATACTAATAAAGTTGCATATAATCTTATATATTATTACAGGAGAGGAAGTGAGAAAGAATCCCTTGTGAGGTGACTAAGAATTTTGTTACACTTTTTGCCTTCCAGTCTAAGCTCTGTGGATTTTTTTTTCTGGAAGAAAAGTCTCCCAGCTTGTTTGCTTCAGTAAAACCAACGCAGGTCTTGGCAGTGCTGGAGAACCGTGGGAAATTTTAAACAAAGGGACTAGCAGATAAACTAGAGTGAACAAAATTCTACGAAGATTTTGTTGAATCTCATGAAAAAACAGAGTTTTTTATTTTTCCTCTAGACAGGCTTAAATAGATATGGTGTCAGTAGGAAGCATGTGCCATTCCTCCTACTAAGGAATTACTTGTCTAAGTAATTGTATAGAGATTAAGATGTTAAATATTTCGGCATTTGGAGAGAAGAAGTTGGGTTGTTTATTTTCGTTGTGAAAAATCACTGGAAGGAAATGGGAGTGAGTTATCACTTAATATCTTGGCCAAGATGGCTAACAGATGGCTCAGTGTAGGAGAGGTGGGAAATACACTGAATTACTCGCTAAGGCTGAAGAAGGAAGCTTTCATTAGAGCAAGACAGCCATCCTGGACATTGCTACATTGTGATCTAATCCTCCATCTTCACTGCTTTGTTAAAAACTTTGTGTCTCCTGTGGTGCTCAAAATGAACGAGTTTACTCTTAAAATTTTGCATTTCTTACATAGTTTTCTAACTTCACCAGAGGTCTAGGTATGATATTTTAACCTTGGGGGAAATGCAGAGTGCTCTATTACTGTGTAATGAGTTGATAGGAAATAATCTTAAGCGCCAGCTATCACCCTGTTGCCAGGCTGAAGGTACAGAAAGGAAAACAGATCTTGGGGCTTGCATGGTGCTGGACTACCATGCAAGAGACACACGTCAAAATTAGAGACATTTCTACTGTGTTTGTGCTTTCTGGCAAGCCAGGTAATTCCTCTGTACCTTAGTCATTCATCTGCTAAATGGAAATCTCTTTAAAGTGTGTTCATGTGAATCATAGAATCATAGGTGTTGGAAGGGACCTCTGGAGATCATCTGGTCCAACCCCCCTGCCAGAGCAGGATCGCCTAGAGCAGGTCACACAGGAACACACCCAGATGGGTTTTGAAAGTCTCCAGAGAAGGAGCTTCCACAACCTCTCTGGGCAGCCTGTTCCAGATTGAGACCATCTCTGCCTTCCACATTCAGATGCCCTAATTTTCATCCACATCCGTCCACCTATCTGTCCTGTTTTCCTGTTGGCAACCAATGCCAAGCCCATGGGCTACACAAGACTCAGTGTGGAAGTAAGGCTGTCTGGAAGTGAGCAGCATGCCTGACACAGTGGACCTACAAGTGCATCCTGAGCTGCTACTCATCTATTTATCCACACACACAAAATGGAATTTCAGTTTTACACAGCTGTGCCACATGTCTATTTGTGTACAGTTGAACTGTGAAATCTGCTCAGAAAGCAGCTGTTTTCTCGTCATAGCAGTGCTCTAATTAGGAAATATATAAATATATGCAGTCTTGCATCAACCATGGTCCCTTCCAAAAAGATAAGAACATGCCAGTTGCATTTTCTTGAGCTGTCCTCTGTTTCCTCAGTTTCCTTTCTATAACAATTACTCAAATTTTTCTGTCAGGGTAATTAGATTAACCTAGTTAGTGGTCAGCACTTTCTATTCAGTTCTGCAACCTGCAAAATGAGCAGTTTGTCAAAACATAGAGAACTTCATATTCATGCGAGAGAGGAAGCCAAGCCTGAATATTTTGTGTACATTTAAATGTGCACTCAAGCAGTGACATGGAAATCAGAAAAGCAGCTACTAATGATCTGATTCCATTAACAAATGCTCATTTGGATGGTAAGTGACCTGAGATGGAGAGGAAATGCCATTTTGGCTGCCTATACAATAAAAAATGGCTACTGTTAGTGCTATACAGGGGTTATAATCAATTATACCTTTTATTGGCTCAATTCAGCTACACTGTAACCAATTAAACCTGTTTTAAATAAAGAAAGGAGTGTAGTGGGTTTTACAGAACCACCTCATGTACGGTTCCTTTAGCTTATGTTATAATATCACCTTGGTTACTGGGTTGATGGAGCTTATTCCTGATACAATGTCTTTTAGCTTTTGCCTTATTAAGCTAAAGTTTTCCAAAACACTTTTACCAGGAGAGGAAGTATCTCTCTTCCAGACATTAAATTAAACTCAGTTCACATAACATAACACAATCACTCTAGACAATGACTAGAATATAACCTAATTCTGCCGCCTTACTTCATACTGTGTAGAAATTTATTCCTTAAATAGTAATCTACTGCTGCCTATAGATGCTTAGAAACATCTATTATGAAATTCATTATGATTTAAAATCTGGGGTTTTTTTCAGAAACATCTATTAACAAAGAAGTTTAATCCCATTATGCTACACACTGCTGAAACTGATAGAAAATTATCCATTTCCTCAAAGAGTTTTGAATGTTAAAGAAAACTGGCCATACAGAAGGTTAATGTCTTTATCATAGCAGTACCATTTTTTTCCTTTTTGGACATCAGTCTTAGAAAGGAGAGATCCTGCCCACTGACCAATCCCCTTGAAACCAGCTGAAATCACTATGTCAAGAAGACAAAGTATATTTGGCCTCAAGTTTAAGCAAGCAAACATTAACAAATAACTTTTAATTCACAGCCCTAAACTGTTCTTCAGATCTCACTGACAGCCTTAAAAGCAGAGTCTGATTTAAAGCAAAGACTGAATTCTCTGTTTCTAGCTAGTTTTGGAGCTTTATCAGTCCTGTGCTTTGCAAGCACATACAAAGATAGCACTATTTTATTTGTGTCTTTTTCAGCAGCAAGCCTTTTTATAACTGGAGCTCAAAGGAATAAAGGGAACTGTTGATTGTAGTTAGAAAATAATGTGGTTAGCACCTGTAATGACTATGGGATGGACAACTGAGGAGCAGGCAATTGAAGCTGGAGTAGAGTGTGTCAGGAAGATCAAGGAGGAAGCGTGAAGAAACACATTCAGAAGCAGGAAAGTGAGCCTGAAGCTAGAAGAACAGTGAGTGCAGGAAAACAAGTAAGGAGGTTTAATCACAGGCCTTGAAGGAAGGTACATAGTTGAGGCTGAGTGAACTTGCAAGCAAATCAGAAGACCTTTCCCTCCCGTTATCTTCTCACTTGAACTTTTGAAGGCAGGAGTAGTTCAGAAGCACAGGGAAGTGTAGCAAAAGCATCAGGAGGCAGCAGGAATAAGATCAGGTCCCCTAGAATGCCTGTCCTTGTAGGTCCATCCATCTCAATTTGAGTACTAAGGCAAATGCAGCACTCTGCTTTTCACTGCTATTAAATCAGAGTATGCTCCACCGGATCACACTGAATGTGCAAAGACTTTGAACAGTGAAACTTTTAATGAGTGCCCCAACTCAGCGCACTAAGGAGCACCAAGAAGAAACAACAGTTCTGCATCCCCTGCACAAACGCAGTAACTTCAGAAGGCTTTGGACCAAACCATTAGAAGGAGCCACTGTTCACCCTTACTGTCATCAACTAGCTGACAAGTAACGGTGCCACCATTCACCGTTGACCTCTACGTTTTACTAATAAAGTATTAAATAGTTTATTCAAGACTGATTCCTGGAAGGACTCCAGACTCCAGCACTTGAGGAGATTACCATCTCAATGGCTCACCAGAGTCCCAGTTTGAGGAATGCTTAACCATAGCCAAAAGGTTGCACATTCATAGTTCATTGCCCCTCGCTGGGGCAAATTTCCATCTACAACATTATTCTCACCCATCTTTGTCATGGTTTCTATGGTCAGCCGCTTAAAAATAAAATATCCATTAAGATATTTTCCTACCCTGTAACTCCTTCTGGGTAAGTAAGCACAAACTAAAAGAGTCAAGCTGCATTTCCATCCTGAGCTCAATTTGATTTTCAGTACTCACCACTAATGAAATACCTAAAAGTGATTTATTGGAACATACCAGCCATATTTAAGCAGCAGGTAAAACAATTACATTTAATTAAAATTAAGGTCAAAGAAACACAGCAAACTAATGTGACACTCCAGACATCAGCCTGGAGTAGATGTTATGTTGGTTGATTATCAATGAGGTACAGTAAACACAAATGTGTTCAGGAGGCAATTCTCGGTGAAACCAGTTCAGGCAAGCAAACAAGTGCTGTGCCTGAAAATTTTCTCACTTCCTCTTGGATTCAAAATCATCCTTCTCTCTGTCTTTAACCTACTTCAGTGATTTCTTCTTTTTCCTTGAGGAAAAAGTATTCTGCCAAAAGCTCTCACTGGAGAGCCAGAGCAATGCAAAGTTGTGGGGGGAGGGTTTTAGTCTTTAGTGTGTTGTTTCATTTCTTCACCTTGAAAGCACAAAAAGTCTTCTTGTCACCAGCCTTAGGCTAATCGGGCTGTGAGAGGTATTTGAGCATCTTCTACGTGGCTGCGTTATCAGCAAGCCTGGAAAAAGGGTTTACTGTGAAATGGTTAGTGGCTTAGTTCCTTCTGTAGCAAAGATTACACAACTGTGATTTTGCCTGTTTTCAGCATGAGCCATTGATAATAAAGACATCTTTTAAAACTGGGCACTTTCACTCTGTGTGTTTATTTAACAAGACAAATACCTTAAGGCCTGATGACAGCTTTCTCCGAAACTCCTCGATGATCAGAAAGAAAGGGTACTGTATGAATAAAACACTGCTCTGGGTGTCCCCTCACAATGGGGATTCTGTCATGTCCAAAATTCCTTCAAGTTTCTCACATCTGAAGTCAAGTCAGTGATCTGGCAGTGGTGTAAACGGATGCAGGATCTGGCCTTCAGTCTCCATGAATGTTTTATTTCCCATAGTTCTAAACAAAGCAACAGAAGCCCTGCCAAATACATATCTTGCTTCTCACTTGTACAAATAACCATGGAAATAATACAGAAATACATTCTCCTGCAGCCTCTGCCTGTTGGGCAGGGACAGTAAGCATGTCCACATCGCTCGGTGGAGCACGCTGCAGAGACCCTCAAGCTCACAATAGGTTGTTTGGGTGCATCCACACACTACAATGTGCGTGCTACGTAGAAATAGTAGCTGATATGCCAAGATGATTGTTATTCCTACTCAGGTGGAACCTGCCCACCAGCTCACCAGTTCCCACCATAACTTCTAGCCCAGGTGTAACAGCATTCATTCAGCCCGAGTATGAGTGATGCTGTTCTTGGGATCTCTGTACAGTCAACAGATTCTCGCAGAGCCCCAGCACAGTGGATTTCTGATCTCCACTGGGGCCTCCTGGTGATACCTTGGTCTAAATAGCCAATGGGAATTTCTCTTCTGAAGCCTCAGACTTTTAGGGACACTGCATGAGGCCTAGAGGCAAACACAAAAGGAAAAACAAAGCTCAGCAACAGAGCACAGGGGAAAGGATGACTTATCCATTTTGTACATTCACTGGAACAACATATCTTTGGGGACATGCCTGACCTAATGTGAATACAAATCAGAAAGCATTAGCATAGCTGCTAGGGCTACAGACAGCCAAGTTAAAGGGCAACAGGGTCGTTGCTGAGGCTACTGGAAATCAAACATAGTGACCGTGTGGAGGGAAGTCACCAGTAAAGCAGGAAAAGGAAAGGCAGAGAAAAAAAATCACTCTGACTCTGAGGAACTGGGGCAATGTTTCTGTACTGCTGACTTTTTAGCTCCTCCTATCAGAAAAAAGCTTCTAAAGGACCTAAGAGGGTTTTGCAAAAGCAGCAGCCCTCACTCACCAGCAGTGGAATGATCAGAAAGACTTTTTCTTGAACATCTTCCATATGGAGTCTTTGCTTATCCTGATCAAGGCAAAACATCATGATGGAATAAATCCTGATCTGATGATAAACTTACACCAGCCTTCAGCCAGGACAGGCTTATGCCCTTCTGCTTTCTTTTGAAGATGGAAGAAAGCTGATCATTTCTGCGAGCAGATCCAGACTGGACTTCAGTCCTTCAGGCTACTTTGTGTGCTGCCACGTAGCTCTCTAAAGTGTCAAACATGGCAGAAACTAAAAGATGATGTAAGCGTACATTATGCTGAATCTGGTGGGGTCTGGACTGAATATTCCTCCTTTCAGGAAACCTGCCCAGTTCAGTCTTCAAAGCCATCCACAGTATCTCAAAAACTCCTCGTGTCCAAGAAAAAAGGTGACAGATCAGAAAGTCTAGAAGGGATCACCAGGGATCATCTGGCCTAACCCTGCTCAAAATGGGAGCAGTCTCAAAGTTATATAGGGTTTTACAGGTCTGCATCCAGCTGAGTCTTGACCACCTCTGAGGATGGAAGCTCTACAGCCTCTCTGGGCCCCATTCCAGTTTTTGACCTACCTCACTATTAAATATGTTTTCCTTGTATCTAGTTGTGGTTTTTTGTGTTGAAATTGTGTTTGCTTCCTCTCATCATGTAACACCTCTCATTAAATATTTGTAGAAAGCTGTTAGGTCCCTCCAGAGTCAACTCTACTCCAGGCTGACCAAGTCCAGCTCCCCTAGCCTCTCCTTACAGGGCAAGCACTGTAGTCCCACCATCTTGAGGACCTCCCCTGAACTCCAGCTCATCAGTGTCTTTTCTGCACTGCAGACTCAAAACTGGGCACAGACATGATCTCAAAAGTGCCAAAAGCAGGGGTGAAATAATTTGGCTCAATTTTCTAGTGCTAGAGCTTGTCAGCTTGGGGGGGACCATGACTGAGTTTTACAAACTCCCAGAGACAGTGGGTAAGTTGAATGCAGAACAGTTGTTTACCAAGTTCTGTAATGCAAGAGGCATTTGCTGAAACTAGTTTAAAAAACATCAGTTTACAACAGTCAAAAGAAAGCATTTCTACACACAGCGGGTAGTGAATTTGTAAAATCTACTGCCACAGGAGGCTGAGAAGACAGCATCACGGGCTTATGAAGGGATCAGATAAATTCATGAGCAGAAGATGCTGAAAGTGCTAGGTAGGGATGTACTTAGTGCTGCTCTTCCAGCTGCAATGCTTGTGGATGCTGGGAAGCATCAGGAGACTAGGGATAGCAGTCAAGGTGGCATGCTGTCCCTGAACAGCCTCTCCTCTGGTCACCGTCAGAGGCAGATGGACCTCTGGTCACTTCTTGTTCTCTTGTAAAGCTGGGCCCTGTGGGAGGCTACCAAGCTGACTCTTATTAAATAAAAGAGACACAGGGACAGCAACTGAGTTCTCTTATATGAGGGATTGATCTTGCCATGCTGGGAATCATCAGAAGTTACGACAAACCATATTCAAAATTGATGCCCTATAGAAGTTAGACCAGAAAGCCATGAGGTTCATTTCAGGAGAGAATTTACTGCTGGTGATTTCCATGGGCTGCAGGGGTCTGAGAGCCCTGCAGGGTGTGATCCTAGTGGCAGGCATGTTAAATCAAATATATCCAATTGTCTATTATCTCCAAAACATAAATAGAAATCACTAGCATAAGAGTGGAAAACTAGCAGAAACAGCTCAAAATATTAAGGTGTGGTTATAAAAATACCTACTGGAAACAAAACTATGATTTTTGTAGGTCTGATATAACCGAGGATTTTGCCAGTCATAATACTGGAAGAATTTCCTGGTTAAAGAGCTATTAGTAAAGCTGTGCTTTCTGGTATAGCTTAAACCAGTCTCTAAATGTGAGCAAGACTATGTTGTTTTTTTTTTTTTCTAGTTTAAATATATGTGGGAAAAATTGTTTTTTCCTTTGTTAAAAAAAAAAAAGGAAGAAGAACCAACAAATCGACAATACTATGTCCTAAACAAGGTTGTTATGCTCCTAAAAATATTTAATTCAACTATCTAGGTTTTGTTCACCCCCTTCTAGGCACTATGATGAAAGTAAAGATGATCACAGCAATTATGTTAACAAGTATTAAGAAATTACTGCTTATGCTGTAGGAAGTGACCACCGTTCTGCATTTCAGCTCACACCTTCAGTAAAAAGGTTTGCTTAAACCACATATTTAGGTTCTAATTTGTGCTGACCACTGCAGAAGTGGTTTGTAATTTCTCACTCAGCCAAAGTCAACTGAGAGTAGGCATCTGAGCAGTTACCATGAATCAGCTTGAGAAATACTGTACAAATGTAAATTAAAGCCTGGACTTAGAGTTAAAAAGAAGGTAGAACTACAACCCATAAGGATGAAAGAAATGAATAATCAACATAAAGTCACAGTTCTCCAGGACAGATGGGGTGGCCTGTGAAGGCTTCAATGCTGACAGTGCTTTGTGACCATCAATTACATGCTGTTGTACGGAGCTCTTAGTACTGTCTCATCTATTGACTAAACATCCTTCTCCAAAGAAAATGAGCCATCAGTTTGAGAAATTTTCTTAGTATAGCTGTGTCAGCCTGCTTAAACTGACCTTTGAAGGATTCCTGCGAGAATAAAGGACCCTTTATTATTCAGCGTGCATTTTTGTGAGGCCAAACCAGGAACAGGCAATCTTAGACAAAGCACAAGATTTCCTCCTAAGAGAATCTGAGGATTTGCAATTAATCATGCTCTTGAGAAGTTTATAATCTGACATCAGAAAACACTTGAAGGAAAATTAATCCCTGAGGCAACTTTATTTTTGTACAATACAGAAAAATTTAACTATCTCTACTTGAGAGAGTCCAACGGAGGGCTACGAGGATGATGAGGGGACTGGAACACCTGCCTTCTGAGGAAAGGTTGAGAGACCTGGGGCTTTTTAGTCTGGAGAAGAGAAGACTGAGAGGGGATCTAATTAATGTGGATCAATAGATGAGGGCTGGGTGTCAAGAAGAAAGGGGCAACCTCTTTTCACTTGGGCCCTGTGATAGGTCAAGGGGCAACGGATGGAGTCTGGAGACTTTCAAGACCCGTCCGGATGCGTTCCTGTGTGGCCTGCCCTCAGTGATCCTGCTTTGGCAGGGGGGTTGGACTCAATGATCTCCAGAGGTCCTTTCCTACCCCTAATATTCTATGATTTTAGTATGTTTCTAGCAGCCCATGTAATGTATGCATGCAGTGGTATAGACAGTAATTTGGTAATGAAGGGAAGCTGGTTAAGCTGGGATTTTTTTAGGTACAGAGAGAATATATTGCATACATAGGACAAACAGTCTTAACATGTGAGTTGTTATAACAATATCTGTAATATCAAAACAACATTGGTATGTCTTCTATTCTGTAATTTTCAAAGCTTAATGTGCCAAGTCATAATAGCGGCATGAGGAAAATGAATACCATGTATTTCCAGTTTGCATAAAGACAAAGTTGAAGCATGAAGCAGTTCATGAAGATGCCCTGTATTCTTGAGAGGAGAATTCAGGGTTCCAGATTCCCAATACAGCACTTGAATAAAGCATGGTAGAAGGCAAAGTCTGGAAAAAAAGAGACCATATCCAGTAAGGACTTTTACATATAGTGCCTGGTATCTGTGGAGTTATAAAAAACTAGTTCTTCATGCAAAGTGACCTCCTGAAAACTGACTTTGGCTCACTGAAGATATAAGGACATCCATCAGCCCTTGTGATTTTGCTTATCTACGCGAAGAAAAAAATATCTTTGGGTTGATTTTGACTAATGGCAGTGAACCACATGAATCTTGGAATGATGACAAGAGCATAATATGCAGTGATCGGGGAACGTTCAAGCATTGCATCCTGAATAGCACCAACTTGATTTTGTTTTCAGCGGTAAAGGGGTGGTAAATGGGAAGGAAGAGAAGGAAAAGGGAGGATAAGGCTTCCCATAAGCTATGTTGCCAGCCCCAATTTCCTTGTTACACTAAACAAGCAAAAGGTTTTTTCAGGTACTTGTGATTTTCAGAATCTTACGTTGAAAGGGGGGGTAATGGACACTTGACACTGTTAATTTTCTAATTTGCCTTAAAACTAAGCAAGGAGGGGAAAAATGGGGTTATTTTGTAGGGGAGGAAGAACAAAATGAGAGGTTTACAGCGTTGTTTCAGTATCTACACTTAGGGCATGTACAGTACATTGGCCTTCATTCGATGGGCAGAGGAATTCACTGTACATTATTATGGTAATGAGTAGTAATGAATAATGATAAGACTATGGGAGTCTTCTCTCTGCACAGTACCATTACAGGCATGAGTGGATAAACGGATTTTGATTGAGATACTCACTAGTAAATCAGGGTTGAGCTTTTTTCTTTGCCATTTAAAATAGCTTCTGAGTCTATTTTTATCGTCACCCCATTATTTTGCAGGTTTTTTTCTTCCATACTTACTACCTTAGTGATTTAAAAATCCAGGACATTGCTAACTACTTGTGTGTCCAAGGTGAGTTGACCTTGGCTGGCTGCCAGGTGCCCTCCAAAGCCACTCTATCACTCCCTTCCTCAGCCTGACAGAGGAAGAGAAAATATAACAGCAGTCTTGTGGGTCAAGATAAGGACAGGGAGGAATCACTCAGCAATTACCATCACAGGTGAAACAGACTTGACTCGGGGACAATTAATTTAATTTATTACCAATCAAATCAGAGTAAGATAATGAGAAATAAAAATGAAATCTTAAAACATCTTCCCCTCACCCCTCCTTTTTTCCCATGCTCAACTTCATTCCTGATTTCACTGTCTCTTCCCCCACAGCAGCACAGGGGGATGGGGCTTGCAGTCAGTTCATCACACGTTGTCTCTGCCACTTCTTCCTCCTCAAGGGGAGAACTCCTCATGCTGTTCCCATCCTCCAAGGTGGGGTCCCTCCCATGCCCTTTTGTTCTTCACTAACTTCTCCAACAAGGGTCCTTCCCACGCACTGCAGTTCTTCACAAACAGCTCCAGCAGGGTGTTGTCCTTCAGAAACAGACTATTCCAATGTGGATCCCCCAAGGGGTCACATTCCTGCCAGAAAGTGGGATTCTGTGTGGGCTCCAGCAGATCTGGAGCTGGAGTGCCACTCCAGTGGCATGAACTCCAGCATGGGCTTCTCTCCCTGCAGGCCCACAGGTGCCTGCTCCCGCGCAGACTTCCCACAAGGTCACAGCCTCCTTTGGTCATCCATCTGCTCCAGCATGGCACTCTCCACGGGCTGTAGGTTGACATCTGCTCCACCATTAACCTCCATCGCCAGCAGGGGACAGCCTGCCTCACCATGGTCTTCACCACAGGCTGCAGGGGAATCTCTGATCTGGCATTGAGAGCACCTCCTCCATCTCCTTCTTCACTGACCTTGGCATCTGGACAGCTATTTCTCCTACATATTCTCAATTGTCTCTCCTGGCTGCAATTGTGCAAGGTTCCNNCCCTTTTAAATATGTTGTCACAGAGGCACTACCACCATTGCGAATTGGCTCAGCCTTGGCAGGTCTGTCTTGGAGCCAGCTGGCATTGGTTTTATCAGACATAGGAGAAGTTTCTAGAAGCCACTCCTGTAGCCCTCCCCCTTCAAATCTTTGCTGTGCAAACTCAGTACAGTGTTAAAGATTGTTTCAAGGACCTTTAGATTTGCCAGTGGAATGAGCGAGATTTTGTCTGACTTCACACTTTGGTTTCAACAGTGATCTACATACTAATAGGAAAAGTTATGCTGTTACTAAAGGACAGAATGTTCTGGAAAACTTTATGTCACCTAAAAACTCATCAAAGAAAGTGCAGCTTACTCTCAGTTGCAGATTTGAGGTGACTAACACTTCCTGAAATCAGTGCTTTAGGGACAGGAGTATCTGGGTATTGTCCTCCTGACAAATGAGAGTTTGGCTTACAGGACAAAAACCAAAGTGAACATGGGACGCTGGTTGTAACACATACGGTGATGAACTCAGAGAAAAGCAGAGAAGCCTCTCTGCTTCCTGGGAACGTAATGTGAGACAGATTCTTTGTCACGTGGCATGTTTGTCACCTTGTCCAGAGGTATCTACATGTGTAGACATCCATAAAGCAAGAGGGAAGACTCATACCTTTCAGCAAGTGGGAGGTTCTTTCCTCACTGACATCTGCTGTCCTGAAGAAAAAGACTGAAGATGCATCAGCAGGAAACAAAAAAGGGATAAACTGGCTCCTACAAAGTACCAGTATCCTGAGGTGGAACTGTCTCCTGTGCCTGAATCAAGGCTGCTCTTAAATGACAGCTCTTGCCACCATTGCAATTAGACAAAGGCAGTAATATTTTCCTCTTCACATGAATCACGAGAATAAAGCAAAACAGAGCTCAGAAACCCAGGCATGTGCTGAGTTTGGCAGACATTCAGTAAACTTAACTGGGTAAAAACTGAGTGAGGACTTGAGAGCAAGGAAAAGTGTAAAAAAAACCCCACAAAACTCAGAAAATCTACTAGTGCCACTGTTGCTGTTCAAGCACAGCTCAGCGCATGTCTTTCAGCTTTAGATCCGCTTTGACTTAGGGAGTTTGAGGCTGTGATAGTTGCTACTTCTAATGATACATTCAGTTAAATACAAAGGTTTCATCAGCGGAATCACATCTCTGAATGTGATGAGTCAGCTGAAAATTGCAATTCAACCTCTACTGCTATTTCAGAGGTTATTCAAACACAGTCTGATGATTCTTAAAAGAAGAAAAAGACATTGATGAGCTGATTATTGGTTTTCTTGGGATACCTGTGCATTCAGAAGAAGTAGACTGTCTGAAAAATTTAGGGCACAATTCATCTAACCAAATGTAGAAGTTAGCAATGCACTTAGATCTAACGTAGTCATCTAGATTTTCTTTAGAGTCAGAAAAGATAAATAAGCTCCTTTAAGTCACTACCAGCTCATCTGAAACAGATATTTAAAGCAGATGACCAAACTGTGCCAATTTCTTACGTAATTTCTCTGTCATAAGTGACTAAAATTAAGCAGCATCAGTCTTGCTATTTCTCACCAAATACCTAAAAGAGGTGAACAATAATTGAGCTTTTGTGGTTTTCCAGCCCCTGAAGCTGAGGATCGGCAGCCACTATGCTGTGAAACATTGTCCCTTGCCTAGACTGTGCCTGTCCATAGCCGGTCTCTCCTAGCATCACACCTCTGACACGAACAGTCCCCAGGTTCAGAGGGACCATTTCCACAGCAGGAGAGTAAGGTATGATGGTCCCACAAAATGCACATCTTGAGGGCATCTACAGGTACATATTTTGCTAATTAATGATTTGGTTGAACATCAGCACAGATAAGCAACTGAAGGATATATGCCTAAGGATAAGTGGAAGACTGTATTTTTGTGCCAAGCAGCTGTAGTTTCCCTAGAAAGATTTTCTCAATAGCTATTGTAATCTATTGATCCCTACTGGGGCAACTCTGGGATGGTGTTATGCTGGTTCAGCCACCATCATTTTATGCTGCCATCAGTTGCCTGATCACACAAGCCGATGCTGAACTCAGCAACATCCCCTCACGAGTCTTCTTGCAGACAGTCCTGCCATAGGTTCTTGTGGGCCCGGCTCCTCTGCTGTCCACTGTCCAGCATTGCCTGCTGGACACAACAGACAGAGATGGCTCGTCAGTGGCCCTTCACATGGAAGGACACCACTGAGAGAGCTCAGCAAGATACAACCAACCCCAACAGAACCTACACCCAATAGGAAGCCCCTCCAGCTGCTTGGCTCCTAGTTAGTATAGCCCTGGCCTCACTCACCACCCCAACCACAACCACCTGGGTGAGAGCAGAGCCCCAGAGACACAGGTGGGCCAGGTTCTGCCTCTGGAACATGAGCCAACAAGAAAAACAAAACATTCTGCTAGGTCGTGACTCATTCACAGGTCAACTCCAGCTCGGGGCCCACAACTTAGGCCCCAGCACTTCAGATGGGGGTGAGGAAAACATTGCAGCCTTTATATATACCGCACATAGAGACAAGGTATTTAACAACAGGGAGTTTTTCCAAATCCCTTCTGAGTTTAAAAAAAACCCAAACATTAATGTCAGCAGGAACTGCAGTATCGTATACAAACACTGTGCAGAATAGGGGCAGGCTACCACCAATCATTACTCATTGAGATCAGAGACTGGGCAAACCTTGCCTCTTGGGCACAGAATAGTCTGACAAGCACAAATAGGGCTTATTCTTTTGATTTAACTTCATCAAAATATAAGGAAACCTCTCCCTTTTCCTCTCATTTTCCTATCCTCTCTTGATCTTCCTATCACCTTGAGCACATCACCCTAAAGCCATTCCATTTTCTCTAAGGCAGTACAGTTCCTAGATGAAATTAGGATGATCACTGAATGCATGGAAATGACTTGGTAAGCATTATATTTCTCCAAATGTCATTTCCTTTTTTTCAGGGGTGAGGAGAAGGGAAATAATGGTGTCTTTTTTATGTCTTTGCTGTATTCTCTAAATAAGCATACCCATTCTTTTTATTGCATCTGCTCACATGATTTTTACATGGTTTTGCATATAATAAAATATTCTAATAGAGGTCCTTCACTTCCTTGATTAAAATAAATGAGGATGGACATACATGCTCCTTGAAAACTTCTGGAATAATTGAAAAAGGGCTGTTTGGAATAGTGCTTGACATCTGAAACTCCCTCATATTGCCATGCAGAAGTCAACTGATTATTTCTGAGTGATGTATGCTATGCTGTTAGTCTAATTGCTGGCAGTGGCATTGCTCAGCCATAAAGAAGTTCACTGCATCAACAAAATTTAATTGGGGCATCTCAATATACTGGCATTTTCTTGCAGTTAGTTAAAAGGAATACAGAAACTGCTATGCACAGAGATTGAAGTGTACATTCTTCATTTGAATCAGAGAAATTCACAGGAAAACTCATTTTACCACAGCATGCTGTGATTCTGCTTCCTGGTCTTTACTCCAGCAATCATTAGCTGAACAAGAAAAAAAACTCTCATTTGCTTTATCACATGACACTTTGGGACTATTTAACTGACCAGGCCATTGGCTGCACTCTCAAGTACAAATTTTAGACAAGAAAAGAAAGAAACAAAAAGCAAAAGGAATAATAATAAAATTAAAATAGCCATTTTTTTTCAAATTTAATTATTAGGCACTGAAATTAATCAATATGGCATTTTTTATGGCATCTGTATTAATATGTTGTTGGTTTCCTAATGTGCAGAAGTGCTTTTAAAAATTTTTTTTTTTTTTAAAAAAGAATAATTTTATGTTAAGGCATAAAACCCCAGCAATACAAAGCACTAGAAATGTTCTGTTTTTACTACTGACATCCTCCCTGTGAGGCAGATTCATTAAGATAAGGGAGAAGCCTGAAATACCCACTGACATGAAAGGAACTGATAGGCAAAAAAAAAAAAAAAAGTAAA
>VZZY01022415.1:86232-108803 GCA_013400335.1 Eurystomus gularis
AGTAAATAGTAATGTTAAAAAAAGGAGAAAATTTAATTCTTCCTTTGTGAGTCTGTGGGAGAAAATGAGTGCACCACAGTTTAAACAGGTAATGGGGCATGTTTCAGAAGTGGCATATGAAAGCATTTGTTGAAATGTTGAACTTTACCTTCTCTCATTAAGTTGATTCATTGAGTAGGTAACAAGGGAATAACTGGCAAGTGCTGCTTGCTGTGAAAGTCTCCACACTGTGCACATTGATCATTCAAAACTTTGAAGCAAACATGCCTATCCAGCCCTGCCTTTCGAAGCTCATCTGTCTTTCTTCCCACCTTCACGCTAAAAGTATTTTTTTTTGCCGTTGCAGTTCAGGAAAGCTACTGCCTCCTACCAGAACTATTTCAAGTAGAGACTTGTACAAATAGAGCAAGAGAGAGATCACAGCATCATGGAATGGTTTGGGTTGGAAGGAGCCTTTAAATATCATCTAGTCCAATCCCTGTGGCCTGGGCAGGGACTTCTTTCACTATATCAGGTTGCTCAAAGCCTTGACCTTGAACACAATGATGGGGCATCCACAACCTCTCTGGCCAACATGTTCCACTGTCTCACCACCCTCATCATCAGAAATTTCTTCCTCATGTCCAATCTAAATCTATGCTCTTAGATTAAAATAATTACCCCTTGTCCTGTCACTACATGCCCTGGTAAAAAGTCTCACTCCATCTTTCTCACAAGCCCCCTTTAAGTCTTGAAAGGCTATAATAAGGTTTCCCTGGTGCCTATTCTTCTCAAGGCTGAACAACCCCAACTCTCTCAGCCTTTCCTCATAGCAGAGATGTTCCAGAGGTATTGCCTCTAATTTCTGTGGCCCTTCTCTGGAACTCCTCCAAGAGGTCCCAACAGGTCCACATCGTTCTTGTGCTGGGGACCCCAGATACAGTGTTCCACATGGGGTGTCACTAGAGTGGAGTAGAGGGGCAGAATCAACTCCCTTGGCCTGCTGTCCATGGCTCCTTTTGATGCATCCCAGTATAGTAGGCTTCCTGGGCTGCAAACCTACATTGCTGGCTCATGTCCAGCTTTTCATCCTCCAGTATCCCCAAGTCCTTCTCCACAGGGCTTCTCCCAATCCAGTCATCACCCAGCCCGTACTGACACTGGTGATTGTGCCAATCCAGATGCAAGGTCCTGCATTTGAGTCAATGCAATCACCAGTATCAGTACAGACTGGGTGGTGAACAGATTGAGAAAAGATACTTGAAGGGTAGACCCACATATCACTGGACACAATGGAAGGACTCTCCAGAGCTTCAAGACCCCCAAGCACTTAAAAACAACTTCCTCATCTAGAAACTCTCCCAAGTGCTGTGCAAATCAGGCCCTAAATCTGTGTAGTATAACTGTTTCTCAGATGGACTTATTTCAGAACAGAATTCTTGGCACTGATTAATCAAAAATAGAGGTGATGTCTTCTTCCTTGAGAGGGCTGTGTTGAGGGTCAGGGGACTATTGATTGTTCTGATTAATACACTGCACTTCCATGGCTGGGAAATGGCAAGTCAAAATGAAAGGACTCTCTTTTGCCCTGCTTTTGTGGGCACAATTCTCCACAGAAATCACTGTCCAAGAGAAAAAAAGAGAGAATCAATGGTCCCAGGCATTAGTGAAGGTCAGAGTGCAAGACATACAGGGCAAATCATTGGCCATTGTAAATCATGGCCACTCTCTTAACTCAGTGGATCTATTGCACTTTAGTCAGGGACTTGACCCTCACAGCAATCTGTATTTTTCCTTCGTATCTATTGTTTCCTAAAGCAATTTTGATTGTTCTTTGGCTTTACAATTGTTGCTATTCAAACTGGATAACAGTCAGTGTTCTGTTGACTTCTAATATTCAGAATACTTTGAGAACAAAGGTTTAATATTTTCTATGCCTTTGAATTAATCTTTTTATGCTGCATAGGTATGTATTCCCTATCTTTCAGTGCTCAGAGAATATTTCTGATCTAGAAAGAGGATGGGGACCCAAAGGAAGGTGGTAAGTACTATAATTTCATATTGAACTGTGGAGGATACTCAGCGTACTGTAGATAAGCACTTCATTCATTTATTCTTCTTGCATTTTTCTTTTTCTTCTCTTTGTATTTTCCTCCTACTTTTAAAAAATTTCATGTCCTTTGTGTCCTAAGAAATTTAATATTTACTTGAATTCGGCTATTCAAACTTCAGGAAGTTTTATACACACAAAAAAATACATTTTTTCTCTTTGATATCTCAGATGAAAAGTATTCCTTGACATTTCTCCAAGGAGAAAAACCCTCCAAGGAAAAAAATATATCTCTTAAATAAATATATTTTAGTAGTTGGTTTTTTAAAGTATGAGCTTACAAACATACCCTAGAACTGAAATTAAAGTATAAGTTTAAGGAAAAAATAAATTTTGTTTGATATGCTCATCCAAAATTTCCAGAATCAGAGAACTGGGATAGTTCAGAAAAAACATAATTGCTATTGAATTAACTTCTGATAATTAGAGATATACTTCTGGAGTAAGATGGCTTTTTCAGTGATTCCGATGCTGTCTTTTAAAATGAAGAGGGGAGGAAACCTCTGTTAGATATTCCTCAGAAACAAATCCAAATTCTGTCACTGCAATTTCCAAAGGGTTCTGAAAAGCCTGATTACTTGTCTCCCACCAAAAGACAGCCTATGGTCACAAGTGATGCTAATAGTTGCCTTTGGAAATCCCAAGAAAATCTCCCTTAACTTCATTATCCATTACCCCTGTATAAGGAATAGGATAGAGAAAAAGTACAAAGAGATGTGGATGGATGTAAGTATAATTTAATAACTACTCAACATAAATGCCCGCTGTCTGATGCATTGCTGCATAATGTGCTATTGATTTGGGGGAGAAAGATTATATGATAGCTGGAAGCAAATGCCTGGCTCTCTTCCTCACAAGATTTATTGTTTCTGATAATGATTAAATACATTTTATGCATGAAAAGCTAGCAAGGTTTTTTTCTAATCGTCTTAATTTTGTCAGCTCCAAGGACAAGACCTTTTGTAACTTCATGGACACTGCACATAAAAAAATCTGTGTGTACTTCAGCTGGCTAATGAAGGCTCCCATGAAATGCAAGTAACTCCAGGAGACAGGAGAGGTTGACAGAGGATCTCTTCATATACTTACTTTCTCATGGTACAAATTCTCTCAGAGGTTTGGGGGCTTCCCTTGGAGTCAGTATAAAATCCCATGTTAAATAAGACACTGATTTTCTGGCGAGGCCAGACAACAGGTACTTCAGGGCTACGTATTCCTCAAAGAAAAATGTTCTCTGTCTCAGAACTTGTACCTGCTGGTTATGAGTGATCCCTTTCATCAGTTCAGCCTTCTAAGAGCTGTCAGGACCCAAAGATCTCATTTGAGGCTGTGAGGAGTTATTCATATTTAGAGAGCAATTAGCTCTGCCAAAATCCTTCATCTTCACCTTCATCATCCTATTTGTGGTTCCTCTCTATCCACTGAAGTTCATCCTGGGTGACTTCCTAAGCCATAATATAGCTTCCACCTCTTTGGGCAATTCTGCAATAAGCTGGCTGGTGAAAAAGCTCCTAAGTCACTCTCTCTCCTAAGAAAGCTTCCCCTTGGGATGGGCCCATCAGATAGAAGACTTTACCATTCTTTATTCCTTTACTCTTAAATTGCTGCCACCTCTTAGCTGATCTTCTTTTCCACCTAAGTAACATGATTTTAGGTGCTTGGATATGAAAGATACTGAGCCACAGTGTTTGGCTGAAAATATTTAGAAGCATATGTGACCACATTAGTAGGTTTCCATCACTGATACATACTTTAGCTGGATTAGGATGGGTGGGAAATGGAAAAAGAGCTGAGGTTTATCTTCCATCCCCATGATGTTCCAGACACCCATATGGAGCATTACAACTACATCCTATATATCTAACTATACATTACAACTATGTTCTAACTATATCCTAGCTCTTAAAATTATGCCTACAATAACTAGGGAAGTGTGCCCACTGCTGGGAAAATGCAAAGATGCTTGAACTCTTATGCAACACTTTTCTTTGGAACACCTATTTTATAGGCATACGTATCTATATGGATATAGATATACGTAGATGGATATATGTGTGCATATTTTTAAGAAAGAAAATGCTGTTTCTTAAAGCTCAAAAAGCTGAAATTTCATAAGGCTCAATATCTTTATAAATATCTTCATTTGTGATTCAGTGAAATTGGAAAGCCTGTTGAAATTAATAAGAGGTTATTTAAAAACTGGATAAAGCAATCTGAGAGCCACTGGAAATTATTCTGGAAAGCTCATGGAGAACAAATGAAGTGGCAAAAGAAAGAGGGAAAAAATGGCTCTTTAAAAAGGGCGAGTACAACAGGATGGGATAGTTTCAGCTCGACAGTTTAACTTGAATTCCTAGAAAAACACTGAAAAAATAAACAATCTGCAAGCAACAAGAAGATAATAAGGTACTGAGCAGCAGCTCCACACAAATTAGTGAAAATCTATTTCCTTCTGTCATAGAACAGTAGATCCAGTGAATAAAGACAAAGTTGATACCCTGTTCCAATTTGGCAAAAGCCACAGTTTCAGATTGAAGCTCTGAGGTAACCTGAGGAAACATGGACAAATAAAAATCCTAGGGAAATTAAAAGCTGCTTGGATATGATATTTACCATCAAAACTGCATAGCAACAGAGATGGAAGATAATAACTGTGAATAGTTTCTAACTTATTGGGTAAAATTCATGCAAAAAGATTTAAGATATTTTTGGGGAAAACTTGGCTAGTGGAAAAAATTGCTTAGGGTAGGAAGATGAAAGAGGTTTGTGAAATCTCCTTTGCAGAAGGTTTTTAAGAACAAGTTAGGCAAGTATTTGTCAGGTTCACCTATAGTTGGTCATTCTTCAAGGTAAGGGGGAGAATTTGAGGACTGTTTTAGCCCTATTTTCTATTATCACTCACTGTCCATTCATATCAGTTGTACGTTGATGCCTCTGTTTTCAGCATGGATGAGAGTCATTCCATCTAAGTCTCCTTAGCAATTTTCGAAGTTACTCACCACATGGCATTCAGAAGTAATATTAAAGTACTTCTCATTTCATTTCTGCCATTGTTGCTTGTTTGTAGAAGTTTTCAGGATTCTGTGGTGTCCTTGAAGTTGACCCATCTCAGAAGGAACGTGACTGGTATTACCCATCCCTCGGTGGCAACTTTGTGTTGCTTTGCACATATAAAAGATGCCAGCACACTGCAGCTTCCACCAACTGGAGTGGGTTGTTCAGTGAGCCCTTGTGGTTTTTTCTACATACAAGACTGTTATCTTCATGCTCCTGCCCCACCCCTCCATGCCTTTCAAACCCAAAACATACCCTACTTGTACTTCTTCAAACTTAACTACTGGTTGATAAGCGGTTTTGTGCTGCTTTTTCAGAGACAAAACATAAAGTTGCTGTCAAACTCTTTAACACAACAGTGATTTTTTCAGATCTTGTGTCATGTTTAGTTCCGTGCCACCAAATGATTCAGTTACTTTTATTGTTAAAGATACGTGCGGTTTGAACCTCTTTTCAAGTCAACAGCACCCTCATGAAGCCCTCCAGGGATTATTCAAAGTCTTTTCTACTAGTCGTCAAGTTATGAGGTCTAAGAATCATTGTTAATCTATCAGAAGCAAACATCTTATAAGGATGATGTCTTCCAGATAATGCATGCTTTGACAATTCTAACTGCTTAATGGTTTTAGCAAACTGAGGGAGATTTCTAATTTTGTATGAATGAAAATCAGTATATATTTCTCTGGATTTAATGTGTATAATGGTTATATTTCTCACAAGCATTTTGTCAGCTATTGCTCTGGGTTAGTCTAAATTAATTCCTAATGTAAGACAAACACTGGAATGCTGCCTGTGGAAACCGATTTCATTTCATCTGCGACATTGTCCCAAGTGCAAGATGTTCATGGCCTCAAGCTGAGTCAGGGGAGGTTTAGTTGAGATATTAGGAAGAAATTCTTTCCTGAGAGAGTGGTTAGGCAATGGAACAGGCTGCCCAGGGAGGTGGTGGAATCACCATCCCTGGAGGTGTTCAAAAAACAAGTGGATGTAGCACTTGAGACTGTGGTCTGGTGGCTAGAGAGATGTTGGAATGAAGGTTGGACTTGATAATCCTGGTGGTCCTTTCGAACCATAATGATTCTGTGATTCTATATGATAATGACAGTGAACTTAGTCTTGTACTGCCTCTTTAGATGGCAACAATATCTGTGACTAGACCATCTCAGTGAATCATTTAAACATTCCTTTCATAAAAACCTGAGGCTAAATGCTACAGTATACCTGCTGTTGCTCCAGGCACAATCATCAGTTAAGCAGATTCTTCAGAGCTGTAATACAATTTTAAAGGATTGACTACTGAAAATGGGATCAACCCGTGTCCTGGTTTTGACTGATATAATTTTCTTTGTAGTAACTGGTACAATGCTGGTTTTTTGGATTTAATATGGAAATAATGTTGATAACACACTGATATTTTGGTTGTTGCTTGCAAACACTTACCCTAAGTTGAGGATTTTTGAAATTCCCATGCTTGGACAGGAAGCAGGTGCACAAGAAGCTGGGAGGGAGCATGGCCAGGACAGCTAAGCCAAAATAGCCAAAGGGATATTCCATTCCAGACGACATCATGCTCAGTGTATAAACTGGGGTGAGTTGGTTGGGAGGATCAGATCACTACTTGGGCTTCACTCAGCAGGTGGTGAGCAGTTGCATTGTGCATCACTTGTCTGTTCTTGGGCTTTATTTCTCCCTCTTTCTGTTATATTATTTTCATTAATGTTTATATTATTATATTTTATTGTTATTATTATTATTATTATGTATTATTTTAGTCATTAAACTATTCTTCTCTCAACCCACATGTTCTGCTTTTTTTCCCCGGTTCTCCTCCCCACTCAGCTGGGAGAGGAGAGGAGTGGGCGAGCTGCTACGTGGTTCTTAGTTGCTGGGGTTAAATCCTGATACCCCAAGATGCTGTGGGACCCTTTTCATATAGCAAATGTGATCCACGGAGACAGGGAACAAAAGTGATCTTCAGAAGGATTTTTGTCTCTGGGGATTTCACACGCATCTTTCTGTGGCTTCTCCCTTCACCAGTTTGAACCCCTCTGGATTTGCCTCTCATTTGCCATAATGCTTCCACTTACCTCTGTCTTACTGAAGCTACAGCTCTGGTGGAGAAAAGTTATGTATAATAGGGTGAAAGAAAGCTAGGGACACTTGATACAGCCAAAAAAAAAAAAAACCAAATCACAGAACAACAACAACAACACCTTAAACAGACTAGACAAGCTCTGAGTATCAGAATCCCATTTTCACCCTGAAGCTGTTATCTACATTTCTCTGTATCTCATTGTATCTCATACAATGGCATTTTAAGTACTCTGCCTCACCTAAGTAACATCTGGGCTGCTGACACAAGACTTCTTTTTCATCACTGATGTACTTCATTTAAAACACCTCTGATTTCCTCCCTGGCTCAGCTCATCACCCATAGTGTATTTTATACCTCCATTTCACCAGTGTTTGGACTTTTTCACTCTGAACTGCCTCAGAGACCAATGGGGATGTGCAAAGTACCTTTTCATAGCTGTAGCAATACAGACACAACCACTAATTATGTATCTTATTAATTTTTAGCTATGTATTTACTATTTTTTTAGAAGCAAAATACCTGCATTTGTTTGTCTTCACTGCAAAGAAGTGGTTATCGGTCTCACGTGGTAAACAAAAGCACTGTATTCTGCCAAATCACTTGAAATAACAAATGAAATGGTAATGATAAATCCTCATTCCTCGAAATTACCCTGTATATGACTATTTTGCAAATAGCTTACCAAGCCTTGTGATACAGCTATAAAGACATATACTTTGTAACTAGAACAGGTTAACAGTGCTGTTGTTCTCATTGTCCAAAGATTAATTCTCTATTTCCTCACATTGGGAAACAGATTTCAAAAGCCCAGGAAAGAGAACTAGAATAATTTTTCTGACATAGCTTTCACCTTAGTCTAAAAAAAGGAAGGAGAAACTGAAGCAGAGTAGATTCACCATTTCTTTAACAACAAAAGAGAGCATATTGGAGTGTGGTTATTTTTCAGAAGGGAAACCGTCTGAAAATTATTTCAGGATCAAATGGTATTTTATGGACCTAGAGGGAATACTGAAAAGAGAAATCCTTGTCACTCTTAACAGACTATGAAAATCACATTATACGTCCACTGGTTATCTTTAATTGGGAATCTGTTTTACTGAAGTTAGTGAAGAGCAGAAGCAGAACTCAATGATTTGAAGATGTGCTAATCCCTCAGGGGATAGCTAAATCTTTTGGAAAACAAAAATGCCTTGAGTAAATGGACAATTCATTGACACCAAGGAATCAGTTGTTTTGGATGCTGAGTTTGTATAAACTTTCTCTGCAACTAAGGTTTTCCTCATGAACCAGAATGGCTTGACTTTTGAATTTGCAGTTTTTTCTCCAATTTTGGCATGAGCTGAGAACGGCAGCCATGCTCATTCCAGTTCTTTGTTCTATATAAAGTCTTCCCTTGCTTACTTGTATGTGTTTCATTTTGTATGTATAAAGAAAAGCCAGAACATAAACACTACACTGAGAGTTTTAAGTTATGTCAACATTTTAATACATTTTTCTATAGTACCATGAATATGCATTTGTTTATGTAAATGCATACAGTATCTCTCCAAAGCTTTGGGAGGTGTACAACAATTTCAGGTCAGAATATAAATACATATGAAAAAAAACAGAAAATAGCTATACTTCTGGGCCATACATCCACAGCAATCACTCTGAGAGAATAATAAAAATAACTCCTCTCAATACCTTTAGACTAAAACCAGCCCCCTACATGTGAATTGAAACAAGAGACTTTGAACATTTCCTTCAGAATTTCTATCATAGTATTGAAGTAACCAAATGTCACAGTCCTGACCTGGACAACCTTCTAGAAGTGCTCAGAAGGAGTTACAGGGTCTTACCGTATCTTCTCAGATTTTTTGACCTCTCACCGGTGGGTTTCTAGTTAGGAATCATTCCAGCAGTTTTGGATTTCTACAGCTTTAAAAAGAGCAAGAAACAACCCAAGAGCAGACATTGAAGAGAGATGGAATATGGGTACATTTCCTCACTCCGCATCAGAGCCCAAGTAGATATCTTGTTTTCTTTCTCTCTCCTTGGCTGCTCTCCATGGAATAACAAAATTATCCTTTGGCATGGGGTCAGGCACACCAGGATGACCTTTGTCTTCATGTTCTGATATAGACATAGTTTTTAGAAAGACTCTCAGTGGTTGTGTCACAATTGGAAAATGTATTTGAGATATCTACATGATTTAGGTTTTGGAGACTCAAGGGCCAAAACAACTTTACAACAGCTGGACTCTAATTTCTGAGCTTGGTTTTCATCCCCCTGCAGCAGTCTTTGCCACTTCCCCAGCACAGAGGGACATGGAGAGGATACCATCATTGCAACACGCTCTGTAAGGAAAACCATAAAACTCCCTCAGCCTGCTAAAATATCCTCTCTCTTTAAAAATAAATCTTGAAAAAGTTAGTGTTCCTTATATTATAATCCATGACAATTAACCTAGACATGGGGCATATTTCTGATTGTAAGGTAATATAGCATTCCTTCAAAGAGTTGTCAAAAACAATCACAGGCTAATGAGATTTTACAAGAGCCACCTGCTGGTTGCTTTCAATTAAATAAAAGGCTTTTCATTATTTGCAAATGAGTTACACAATATAAAGTGAGAAATGTGAAACTATTAGGACCGTCTGAGCTTCCCAGTTCTACTCACATCCCCATAATTGCTCTTTGCAAAAAAAAAAACCCAAGGCACACAAAAGCCCCCAAAGCCTCATGATGGCAAAACTGAGTGTCCAAAGACACTGATGAAAAACACAGAGGAAAGCTGCATAAATAACTGACATGTCAGTCCACTGACATCCCTAGAAAAATGGTAAAATAAATTGCTTCAGGTCAGATAAAGCGCTTTGTTCAACTCAAGAGGAAATGTTTCAGTTTGTATTTCAGTTGTCATTTTTTCCAGAAGAGAAACAGAAAGATCTTAAAAGAAAAAAAAAAACAAAACAAAACAGAACAAAATTATTTTAAATAATATTGTGTTAAAAATATTTTAATGATTTTGGATTTCAGAATATCTCTTGGGGTGAAGGATGTAACTGAGAAGAACAGTTTGACGAAACCTGACATAAATTTGCGAAATGTCACAGTTCAGCCAGATCCACATTTTATACATCTGCTTACTTGGGAAACCTTGGACCAATATGTACTCTCCTGTCCCACTGAGATTTGGGCTTTCCAGTATAAGATCAGAAGTCACTTTGGATAAGTCTATGTTGAGAGGAAGACTGATGTAAATCAGAAGGCATAACAGCCAACACAGACCCCTTTGAAGAGAGGAAGAGGAGTACAGGGAGGAAGTATGACAGATTCCTTCCTTCTCTTTTATGTTTATTTTATAGACCTTTCATACTTGCGTGTTCCAGAAAAAATAATGAGATGGCATAGAACTAAAGGGCTTACGCTCATTACATTTCCACCTACCTCACATCAGTGTGTAGTGGACACTGACCACAGAATTTGTGAGACTAAAAGACAATTTATATAGACATCAGATTTTCAGATTGGCAAGAAACCTTTAAGTTAGATTGGTTTTTCTCACATGAGGCATAAAGGTTTAATTTGTCATTTACAGTGCTAGATTTTTGTAAGCATTGTGAGGGTTTTAAAGACCAGCCTATAACACCATGGAAGATGCCTCCTGCAATCTGCTTTGAAAGCTTGTACTGTGGATGTGGATTTCCAAGGAGTTTGGGTATTGATATACTTCTATTATTTAAGTTAATAAAATGGTTTTCAGATAGTGTCTTTTAAAAAGACTTCCTACACATTCCTTCTGCCATCTAAATCCCGACCTTTATTTTGTTCACCAACCCATCATTTCAGTATTGAAAAATATACAAAATATTTCCTATGATTCTTGTCCAACATGAATAAATGCACTTATAATGAATTCAAAAAACAAAACAAAGCAAAACACAAAATCTGTGTATGCTACCCTGTTCTACAAGAGAGGCAGATTCCTTTCAGAAGAAGACAGAAGATAGAAAATGAAAATGAAATACCTTCCTCACTGGCTGACATTTGGGATGGGAAAGAGAAAAAGTGTAAGGAAAAGCACAAACTCCATAACAAGACTTACCTTTCAAGACAGAAAAATTTAAAATAATAATTTTTTAAAAAAAGAGCATATTTGCCCTCCTAGGTGTTTGTGGTGAATTGCCTTTGCTGAAGGAATATTTGAAGGGTCTCTGGATCTCACTGGATGCCAAAGAGCCTTTCAGGGGGAAGAAGCCTTATCCCTATGAGATGTGGAAAAGTACTTACTAAAGGATTCTTACTTCAGTCAAACAAGAAAAGGTCAGATCCATTGGTGATTGATAGAAGCTGAATGCACTGTCACACGTCTTGAAGTTTCAACAGCTGTATACCCTGAAGAGATTCAAAAAGATGCATTTGGAAACTGAGCCACAGACAGAATGCAATTTGAGAATCTGCTGTGGCATTAAAAAATAAAAGCTCACACTTTAGAGGGTTCATCATCCAGAACTGCGGCTTTAATACAGACTGCTGTGGCAACCAGTCCTTGCCTGCAGAGTCTGACAGGGATAAGACAGAGAGATGATGCATCATTTAGAGGCTGAAACACTGTGTAGATTTCCGAGTTAATTCACATAAGCCAGTAGACCACCAAAAAAAAGAAGTGTTTATACAAAAGCAGGCTGAAAATCATAAGGTGGCTAAACTTGCTTCATAATGTATCATATGCAAATTAATATTTTACATAGAGGAAATGAACCCTTGGGTGAGTTTGATTTTTCAATATTTAACAGGCAAGAAAGTATTAGTTTTACATATAAGGTAGTGAGAGGACTTCTTCATCACCATTTGTGGTTCGGTAGTTGTTAAAGCTCAGATCATGTCCCAAAGGCACAAATTCACTCAGGATCACACTAGTCTAGATAATCCACAGGGAGGATTAAAGCTCATTTCCCCTTGCTTTCTAGGATAATAATTTTTTCTGACTTAGCTGAGCAGCACATCACCAACCTCTCCCTCTATGTCCTTTAGCTTCCCAGGCTGGCAAGAAGGCTGGGTCATCAGTGCTCTTTGCCTATGATCCTCCCTTCCTCCCCTCCCACTGTACATTTTGAAATATACATCTACGCTAAACACAGCGTGTCTCCTTCTGAACTAGTGGTTTGGTTTGCGCATAGATAGTTATTCCCAAAACAAGCCGGTATGGTCACATTCAACCTAGGTCATTTGTAAAACAGAGTTCCTTTTGGGGAGGAAGAAAACTGCAACTTCTCCCCCTTGCCCTTTTTTTTGTCCATTCACGCTCACAGTTAAAATTCAGAAAGTCAAATCAAATTTTATTCCTGTGGACACTTTTGCGGAGACACTTAATCCAAGCTGCAGTCTAGCCCTAAAGAAATAAGAACAGTAATTTATTTGTGACAAGGCTGGCCATTGTGTCTAGCTTTAAAATCTCATCTTTAAACTATTTCTACATGAGGTTTTCCTAATGAATCACGTTATTGGTGTGTTACTTTCCAGCAGTGCCTACCAGGGCACAAGCAGGTAGAGTATCCAGAGCTGCCACAGCTGGCTGATTGAAAATCATTAACAAGACAAAAGGGCAGATGACAGACATTAATGTGAAGGAAGGAAAAATCACCTCATGCCAAGGCCCAGGAAGAGTTATAATTGAGTTGTTTCTAAATAGAAAAAGATGAACCACTTGCATAAGAGAAGCCTACCGATACCCCTGTATTGACTGCCAGGAGGACTGGAAGACGATTTTGCATCCTAGCCCCTACAGTGCTTGTTATTTTGCCTCTAGAAGACCGTGACTTTTGCCACAACTTCTGCAAGGAGTCATCTCCTACCCTCGTACCCTCTACCTGTTCATTCTTGGCTACATGGTCTAGCAGTGGATGAAGAACACCTTTGTAGTGGCCACCTTGCTCCATAGAGTGTGGACTATGCCCTCTACAGCTTTCCAGCCCCTTGCTCTGAACCTACTGTCTCCCTGGAATCTGAATGGAAGGTCCTCACAGCACACTCAGGTCACCTTCTGTGAGAGAAAAGAAATAGGTCAAGGGGAAACAGCTTTGGAGAGAGAGTGTGAGAGATGTTCCTCTGTCCTGTCAAAGTTGCAAACAGTGTGGAAAACAGGCCCAGTCTACTGACAGGCCTGAGATCTTCTCAAACCTGTTTCTTTTTGCAAAAGAAAAGGGCAAAACTTTGGTTACAACCATATGCAGCAACCTCACAATTTATTAAAAAAAAAAAAATGCTGCGTGGACTGGAGCACAACCACAGCACAGTTTCTGCTCCCAGATGCTCCAAGACAAGGAGAAAGCAGGATCAGAAGTCATGTTCTTGCTCTGCAGCCATGGAAGAGCAGAGCAACCTCAAGGCTGTCATCAGAAGCTGGGGAGTGCTGTCAGTGACTGCTCTTACCATTCTGTGCTGCCTCATTAAGGCTAAGCCTGATTTTGATTCTATTGATTCAACAAGAATTTGGCCTCCTACTTTTCAAAAATTAGTCTCTGTAAGATAAGGTGTTTGTCTTTGCTCACCAAAAGTTATCGTTGTTGATTAGGATTTGCGTGGCTTTTTTATTTCTGTTGATCTTCTCAGATCTCTTGAATGGGAGCTTATAAAAAGGTGTGTGTCATGATTAATGTTTTTTCCTACATACTTCTAGCCCACCAGCTGTTTATTTTACCCTGGTAGATCTTGATTCTTTCATTCTTCGTATCATCTGCGTTGTGCTTTCATCTGCCATCTTGTATTCTCAGGGCTGTCAGAAGGTGCATGTCAATCCTTAAACCTAGGCCTGAGTAGTGTATATATAAATCAAGTTGAAATATGCCAAAAATACACACCCAAATCCATTTTCTTTTTTTTTTTTTTTTCATTTGCACTGAATCCTTAATATAATATGGTTGCAAAAATGTTGACCTTGGATCTCTTTCGTGTTGCCTACTACAGACAATTGCATAATACAGACAATGACATTACAATTATTCCATCTGAAAATACATTGTACTGCATAATACAGGCAACATAAAGGAGACAATGTGTATGGTCTTTCCTATTATACCATGGTTGCCACGCAAGGATCACTCATTCATCTTGAAAATGCTTTTTCAGCAGTCCATTAAGTAAAACTGACTAAAGCAAAGGAGCGAGAAAACTCACAAGGCTGGTTCAAAGAATGTAAACTTCTTCTTTGTCCTTCAGCTGCAGTGATGAGAAGTTTTAATCCTGAAATAATTTTCCACTTGGACCCAAGGATGGCAATTGTTTTACACAACCAGCTGTATTACTGTATTAGTTAATATTGTAAACCCGTAACCCTGAACTCTCAAATCAAGTACCTGAAAGGGCAAAAGCTAGGAGAAGATATCCTCCTAGTACATGTTAGTGGAAACCATTTCATCTGTATTCAGACCCGGTACGACTTTGAACAAGCCCACCTAACTCTCACACTCTAGCTCTGATTACAAGTGCCTGTGTGTATAAAACCCATATTGTCAGGATCATTTCACATGTGACTGAAACGCAGACACTGCTGAAGAGAAGCAAACACTTAACAAAGCAATGTATTAGCTGTAAACAGTCAAGTGTGAGACCCCAGGGAGCCAAAAGCAAAAGGTGAGACCATGACCCTGAAGCTGAAGCTCTGCTTAAATGGATTCACAGCAAATTGCCTTATTTCCCGTGTTCTCCATAATATGAAAGCATCGAGTTGTGGTGTTTTCCACAGTGTGGTTTTCCAGCTTGAATATGCAGACAGACAGCTCACATACCCAGGCAGCATCCCTGATCTGGCCATGTGCCAGGGAAAAAACACATGGATCAAACACCAGAGCAGAAACATGACACAGTAAGTCACTCTCTTCAAGCTGGACAGTTCTCAAAAATCTTTAGTTTCCTGTAAGATCGCACCTCAGATGAGCCATGTGTGAGTTCTGAATTGTCTGGAAGCAAGCAGCCCCCCTCTTGCTCCTCAGTTAAGCCAGGTGGTGTCAAGTTATTCATGATACTTTGGATCTCATTACACCAGGGAATGATCGTCCTGTCCATCTCTCCACTAAGGCGATGAATAGCAGTAACCCATTGTAGCAATCAATCAGCACTATTCATCAGTGCTGGTGCCATTCCTGGTATGTCTAGATTAGGATTATGTCACTTCTTTTAATAATGTAATGTCTTTCTCCTCACTTGTCTATCTGCTGTAGATAGATTTCAAAGACTTACTTATGTGACAATAATACACTGAGGAAAAGAAAACTAATATGAAAAGCCACACTTAGATTTTAATTCTTTCAGAAACTTTCTGAAATCCTTAATTTCATCAACAGAGAAAGAATCTGACAGTCACAGGTAATCGCTTCTCCAAGCAGCTGCCTTATTTACCAGGCTACTAGATGTGCAATTATTCCATCTGCAGGAAGATTGCTTCAATTTTTACTTTCCATATAAGACCATAAAAGGTACAGGATTGACAGCACTGGAAACAGAAAGCCTCTAATTTATCCAAAAAAAGGCAAACTGCTTTTAGCAAAGGCAAGAGCAGCAGAAGACCCCTCCTTTGGACCTGTGATGACCCTCTGCTTCAGAAACAAAGGATCCACTTCTGAGTACATGTGAAATAATAAAAATGCAATCTAAAAGCACTTGAAGTTTTGCAAGTGTCTTTATGTATTCTTAAGTAGATCCTTTCTGAAACCAACTGTCACTAAGATAGCCAAATTACTCTAAGAAAACCTGGTTTATTCACCAATGAAACAGGGCAGAATCTGCACAGGAAAAAATAGGGTCACCTTTGTGAAGAGTTATTTAACTGAAAATAATTTAGAGTCCTCATCTTTGCTGGTTTCCAAACAAAACCATTTTCTGCAAACAAACAACATATCCAAACAGCGTGGGCAGAGGTGGACACAATGGAGCAGATAGTGGAAGCAACGCAGACCAACATTGCGTGTTAGAGGTGAGAAGGCATCTAATGGGAATTTCTACTTTAAACAAGCAAGTTTTTAAGAAATGCACAAAAAAGTCAAAACAGCTGGACTCTGAACTTCTTTGTATAGCTTTCAAATCCCATCAGAACTCACACAGAATTTCACTCTGACTGGGCAGACCAGCTAAGGTCACCCATCTATCATGAGAAAAGCCTAACCAAAGTACCAGAGAGTAACACGTGTTGCCTGTCTGTAATATGTTCCTCAATTCCCTGTGGTATCTCCTGGGACTCCTAGTCCTTGGCACAGAGAAATTAAAACCTATGATTCTAAATCATATTCTTGTATTTTCAGGCTAGAGAATACTGCTTTTATGCATATTCCTTCTCTACCTCCTTAATCTTTCCTGCACACTGTTAATTGAATCAAAATAACCCTTCAGGTTTAAAACAGGGCTAAAGAAACATTGTTTTTCTGAACTTGGACCCTTACCAACACACAAAATTCTCCAGTAGAATGGCACATGGGACTTCAGGAACTACAAAAATGTACAGAAATGTCTTTTCACACCTACTGCACTACAATCTCCTTTCAGGTAGTCGTAGAGAGTGAGAAAGTCTGCCCTCAGCTTCCTTTTCTCCAAGCTAAGCAAACCCAGTTCCCTCAACCGCTCCTCACAGGACTTGTTCTGTAGACCCTTCACCAGCTTTGTTGCCCGTATTTGGACACTCTCCAACACCTCAATGTCTTGCTTGTAGTGAGGGGCCCAAAACTGGACACAGTATTCAGGGCATGGCCTCACCAGTGCTGAGTCCAGGAGCAAAATCACTTCCCACTCCTGCTCATCACATCATTTCTGATACAAGCCAGGATGCCATTGGCCTTAGCCACCTGGGGACACTGCTGGCTCATGTTCAGCCGGCTGTTGACCATGACCCACAGGTCCTTTTCTAACAGACAGCTTTCCAGACACCCTCCTCCAAACCTGTAGCATTGCATGGGATGGTGTGACCTCAGTGCAGGACCCTGCACTTGACCTTGTTGAACCTCATACAATTGGCTTTGGCCCATCAATCCAGCCTGTCTAGATAGCTCAGTAAAGCCTTCCTATCCTCAAGCAGATCAACACTTCTACCCAACTTGGTGTTGTTTGCAAACTTAATGAGGATGCTCTTGATCCCCTCATCCAGATCATTGATAAAGATATTAAACAGGACTCCCACCCTACTGAGCCCTGGGGACCACTTGTGACCTGCTACCGACTGGACTTAACTACATTCACCACCACTCTTTAAGCTCAGCCATCCAGCCAGTTTTTTACCAGTGAAAAGTACACCCATCCAAGCCATGAACTGACAGTTTCTCCAGGAGAATGCTGTGAGAAACAGCGTCAAAGGCTTTACTAAAGTCTAGGTAGACAACATCCACAGCCTTTCCCTCATCCACTAAGTGTGTCACCTTGTCATAGAAGGAGATCAGGTTAGCCAAGCAGGACCTGCCTTTCATAAACCCATGTTTACTGGGCCTGATCACGCAATTGTCCTGTACGCATCACGTGATGACACTCAAAATTATCCACTCCATAACCTTTCCTGGCACCAGGGTCAGGTTGACAGCCTGGAGTTCCCTGTATTCCCCTTCCAGCCCTTCTTGTAGATGGGTGTCACCTTTGCTAACATTCAGTCAACTGGGACCTCCCAGTCAGCCAGATCTGCTGGTATATAATCAAAAGTGGCTTGGTGAGCACCTGCTTTGGCTCCCTCGGTACCTTTGGGTGGATCCCATCCAGCCCCATAGACCTGTGTGTCTCTAAGTGGAGTAGTAGGACACTGACCATTCCCCCTTGCATTGTGGGGGCTTCATTCTGCTCCCTGTCTTACAGCTCAGGGGGCTGGCTCCCAGAGAACAAGTGATCCTACTATTAAAGACTGAGGCGAAGAAGACATGAAGTACCTCAACCTTTTCCTCATCCTTTGTTACTGTTTCTGCCCACACCCAACAGAGGATGGAGATTCTCCTTAGCCCTCCTTTTGTTGCTAATGTATTTATGCAAACATTTTTTATTGTCTTCTATTGCAGTACAAAGATTAAGTTCTAGCTGGCTTTTGGCTCTTCTGATTTTCTCCCTGCATGACCTCATAACATCATTGTAGTCATCCTGAGTTGCCTGCCCCTTCTTCCAAAGATCAGAAACTCTCCTTTTTCTCCTAGTGGGCTCACTTACCAGCTGTGCCAGGAGGGTGCCTGCCACAAACTCCAGGAACCTCCCAGATAGTATCTTCTCTGCTGTATTTTATTTCCAGCAGACATCTGGTAAGTTGAAAACCCCTGCAACAGGAAGGGCTAGCGATTGTGAGACTTCTCACGGCTGCTTATAGAATATTTCATCTGTCCCTTCATCCTGGTTTGATGGTCTATAACACACTCCCACCATTATATCTGCCTTGTTGGCCTTCCCCCGACGCTTTCCGATAAACACTCAACCCTATCATCACAATCAAGACACTCCCTAACATAGAGGGCTACCCCACTGCCTTTCCTTCCTTGCCTATCCCTTCTAAAGAGCTTTGAGCCATCCAACACAGCACTCCAGTTGTGCAAGTCATCCCACCACGTTTCCCCAGTGGCACCAATATCATAGTTTTCCTGATGCACAATGGCTCCCAGCACCTCCTGTTTGTTGCAAATGCTGTGTGCATTAGGGTAGATGCACTTTGATTGGTCTATTGATTCTGCCACCTTTCTGGGCGGAGAAACTCTAATTCCTATGTGAGCATTCTCAGGAACTTCCATGGTTTCTAACACATCAACAACCTTTATGTCTTTGCTGCTACATGGATCTCCACCCCCTACTTCCACTTACACTGGAGACCAAAGCACTTTGCTAGCACACCATCCCACAAACACTGGCATGTTTCCCACAGACTTAACTCTATTGAGCCTGATTTTATCCCTTTCCCCCTTCAGACCTAGTTTAAAGCTCTTTTGATGAGCCCTGCTAACTCCTGTGCAAAGATCCTGTTCTTCCTTTGAGGCAGGTGTACCACATCTGTCGCCAGCAGGCCCCGTGTCATGTAAACCAATCCATGATCAAAAAAAGCCAAAATTCTGCCAGTGACATCAGGCCTGAAGCCAGGTGTTGATCTGCTGGCTCTTCTTGTTTTGCCCCTCATCATTCTCTGAAAGTGGAATGGTAGAGGAGAATGTTACCTGTGCTCCTGATCCCTTGGCCAGACTTCCCAGGGCCCTGAAGTCTCTTTTGATTGTCTTTGGACTTCTTGTTGCAACATCATCACTGCCTACCTGAAAAATCAATAATGGATAATAATCTACCTTCCTACCCTACCAGGGTAGGAAGCTTTCCCTTCACATCTTTAACCCAGGCTCCAGGGAGGCAGCAGAGTTCCCCAAGAAGTGGGTCCAGTCTGCATATTGGGCCTTCTGTTCCCTTTCAGGAGGGAGTCTTCTATGACAATGACTCATTTTTTTTTCTTTAAGGAAGCAGTTTTGAGGCAAGGCATAGGCAAGCTTAATCTTGGCGACACCTCCAAAGCTAGATGAACCATCATCCTCATTATTGTTTATCTGCAAGGCAAAAGAACAGAGAAAAGAACCAAAAGTCTTACCTTAAAAACCAGATACTGACTGTGAGAGCTGATGGTAAATAGGTAAAAACTAAGAATGGGCAGTAGGTATATGAAAGTAAAGGCAGTTTACAGCTACCAGGTTAAGTTTAACTCCAGAGGCTCTTTGAAACAGAAACAGCAGAGACATAATTGCTTTTCCCTTCCTTTCCTCTGCAAGGCAAAGGTGAACTTGATGACTTTGGAAATTTATTGATACTGGGACAAGCCTAGGGTTCCTCAGGCCACCAGCTGAGCAGGGAGCAGACACAGCATGTAGCAATATATCACCTGTTTAGGAAGATTTAGACAAAAACATCCACTCTAAAAGGGGTGCAAATCATGAGACACAATGAACGCAGCAGTTAATTTGCACATCAGCATTGGTTTGTTGCCATGAGAGAGGTGTTTATGCTGTTATTTCCATGCTATACTTGAAGGAAGAAGTTATTATAAACCAGGGCTGAGGAGTCTTGTAAATGTTAGTGTCCAAGCCCCATGCTAGAGTGCTAGTTTCATACCAAAGCCTCCATAGGGATTTTCACAAGCAGAATCATGAAGTTATATTCCTAAATTTTCAGTTAAGAAACGTATGCAGAAACTTGATTTCCAAAATGCTGAGAATCCAATTCCCTCCAGAAATATTCGTAAATATTAAGCTAGCAGATCCATCCCATTTCTTCCCTATCATGTGTTAAACACCTTTTATTTATTTGTATTTTCCTCAACAGGTCACCAATACTGCTTTTGCTGCATGTAACCTTGAGGGATTTTGTCAAAGTCACATTTGACTAAAACCCCTCACGCAATTAGCAAAGCAGTAATAAAGCTAGACCAACAATCCATCAGTATAACCCAAGAACTCCTAAAAGAGTGAATATGAATCACTATCAAATGAGAATCAAATAAGAATTATTTCAAAGCCAAGACACAAAGGATTTCTGTAATCTTAGATTGCTTAAGGTCTTGGAGGAAGTCAGTGGCAGTGACAGAACGAAAACAAAATCTTTCCTGTCACCGCAGAGCTAAATCCTCCCAGATTTCTCATACAGTCCCCATTTTTAACATGAGATGATGTAATAAATCCTACCCTAGTGAACAGGGAAAAAAAATAAATCCAAGGAGCTTCTTTCTTTATAGTGGAATAAATCAGAATGAGAAGGTTCCCAGGTTTGTGTTCAGAAGGCAAACACAGTTTGGGTAATTGGATTCCTCTTCTTGGGGCGAGTATCTCATTCAGCTGGGCTCACCATTCCACAGCAATCACAGAGTCATTGAATATGACATTTCCTCTGGGTATGACTTATTAGTGTGAAGTTGCAGCCTACAGCAAAAATAGCTCAGCCTCTACTAAGCATGTTCTTCCAGCTAAGTAGGAGAAGTAGTTTGCGGCCTTTTAGCTGTAAGTAGATCTGATTTTGACTAAAGAATCCAAGTACAAGAGCATCAAATCTAATTGCAGTAGTCCGTGTGACAGTACTTGAATCCTTGTTTTCCAGAATATTTCAGTAATGTACAAAACATTTGCACAATCCTATCAAAATTAAAACAAATCAGTAGTGGAAGGACAAATTGAATCGATGGCTACCTCAAGTTTCTGGCTAAATGCTTCACAGACAATGGTACAGCTAAAATAAATGGCATAAATGTAATCAAATAACTTCAGAAAAACAAATTGTTCATATTTCGAAAAGGAAATGACAAAACATTGCATGCAAAAATATTTGTTCCAAGAAACTGTAAAATCAACCATATGAAAAGAACTCCAGCAAAAAAATAACCAATACAGTTGCTGTGATATACTAACTTACAAAGGAGGATATTTTTATCATTTTCTGAAAGGCTGTTGGTAAATTGGACAGAAAGATAGTGAAAGAATTGTTTTATTTGCAAAAACTGCAGCAAAAAGGAACAGAATGCCAGAGAGAGAAGCATTATACTTATTTGTAAAGGTTAGAAAAATTAGAACTAGCTAATTGCTAGTGATGGCACCCAAACAAGTTAAATGAGGTGGAGATGTAAAGGGAGCTGACCTCTCATGGCTGGCCATTTCACTGGTCATGAGACCAGCTATAGCGAGCTGGTGCTTACTGTATGAAATAAAACCCATGGACCTGCTGGGTACAGGTGCCATGCTGCTGAGCTGTAGAGTCATCTCAGGATGCATGGATTCCTTGCCCAGACACCAAACTTCTATGGCAAGAGTTAAAACAGAATGGTAAAGGCAGCTGGGAGCTTGAAACAGTGCCACAGGTCCCACAAGCTTCTTGCTGAAATGTACACACATTATTCCATGCTATTTTTCTACCAGCTCGCCAAGTCACCAATTTCAAACAGTTCTTTGCTGTGCCCTTCCATGCCACAAGTCAGTAACGATTCCAGCTATGGGAATGATCATAGAATCATAGAATGTTAGGGTTTGGAAGAGACCTCTGGACATCATCGAGTCCAACTCCCCTGCCAAGCAGGACCATAGAATCTAGGGCAGATCACACAGGAATGCATCCAGACATGTCTTGAAAGTCTCCAGAGAAGGAGACTCCACAACCTCTCCGGGCAGCCCGTTCCAGTGCTCTGTCACCCTCACAGGAAAGAAGTTCCTCCTCATGGTGAGGTGGAACTTCCTGTGCTCTAGCTTGCATGATCCTTGCTCGGTCCACAGAAAGCTCTTATGCAGAATTGTCACCCCACTCCACTCCCACATACAATTTTAAGGATGCTTTTCTAAACAGAATCTATTCTTCAGTGTCTTTGTATTAGATCATGGTGGGATGACTCTCATG